>JZKD02S1992817.1:12619-23413 GCA_000966675.3 Picea glauca | reverse complement strand
TCTCTATAGATGTTAGGATTGGTCCTTCTAGTAGCCATAGCCATATTTTTACTTTCAACATTTCTTGCCACCCTAAATGCATTCTCCAATGATTTGGATTCCCAAAGGTGAACCTTATGTTGAATGTTATCTCTTAAAGTTCCTATGGATACATCAATCAAGTGCTCATATGGAATATCTGTTACCTTTATATTCAATCTTTGGAAGTTCTCAATGTGCTCTATAGCCGAACCCTTTTTCTTGAGATTTATCAATTGGCTAAAGAAGGTATTGCTCCTTGTATCCTCATAGTGTGCTATCATTTCTTCCGTGAAAATTGTCCAAGTGACAAGTGATTTGCGATAGCAAAGCCATCTATACGATACAAATTGATTGGGTTCTAAATATAAAGAAGCAATTCGTACCTTTTGTGTATGTGGCGCATTATGTAGATCAAATAATTGCTCCATTTGAAGTATCCATGTGATAGGGTCCTTGCCATCAAACTTCCTCATATCAATCTTAGGAATGTGGTTGGTCTTCAACCCAAAGTTAGAGTTTCTCCATTTTTTATTCACCTTCCTTGTGTCCTCATCTTCATCATGAATTTCATGGGATACATTTTCACTTTCAGGTGTCCTTTCTATTACAAGTTTTTCAATACTTCCATGATCTCCTCTTTTAAACCATCCATCTTTGCCTCCAACTTAGCTTCCATATCTTGTAGTTCAGCTTTTGTTACTATCTTCTTTTGTAAATCATTTATGTCCCTATGCATTTCTTCACCTTCATCAAGAGTCCAAGTAGGATTGTTTGGAGGCGTATTTGGTGTAGAAGTACCCTTTTTGTGTGGCATGTTGGCCAAGTATCACTTTTGAACCTTGATTTTGAGGTGGTTCTGCTAGACAATCTTTCTTATGCTGTATCTCCAAAGTTTCAGCCCTTATGGGTATGAAACTTTATTTTTTGTAGTTCTCTGATATTTCTTCTCTGCAATGCCATAGGTCTTATCAAAATTGGATGTGCCAAGTGGAATTTACGGTAACTTCCCCATAACTTTATGATTTTTGGCCTTTCCAGGAGATTTCACTTGTATAGCGTGCCCCACACAAAATAATTGATATAAAATTCTGAAACTTGTACCAAAAATACTACAGACTGTCCACTATCCAATGCAACCAGTCTCACTCAATTTGGATACCCTAGGAAGAATTTATGATTTTTTTACCTGGAACACCTTCTTGAGACTAGTCAGATACCCTATCTTCCACAGGGTGTATCTACAAATGTAAGATTACCCAGAAGATGAAATTTTTACCACAGATACCTTACTAATTTCTCTGAATAGCCTCTGTATTTTAGGTTTTGAAATGTTACAGAATTTTTTTTATATCGAAAATTCCGCAATGAGTCAGTTCATAATGATTCCAGAACCCTATCTTGCACAGGAAGTATCTCCGAAAGTATAAGGCCTCAAAAGCTGAAATTTTAACCCAACGTACCTTGATCTGTCTACTAAATAGTCTCCAAGTCATTCCTTCTGAAACGTTGTAGAAAAAAAGTTATGGCGAAAATTCCAAGGTGTCTCAGATGTAGCAGCGAAACCCCAAGACCTTGAGCTTTGATACCATATGTTAAGAACCAAATACCAATATAGCATAGAAAAACCTCAGAATAAGTCTTCGACGCCTTGAAAAAGAGATAAATTCAGATAATAATCCTCTTCGAGGGGGCAACCTCCTTATGCCCACATAAATGTACAATTAGAAGATGATTCAAAATGAAAATGTCTCCTTGGTATATATAGGAGACTAGGAGGTATAATTACAACTAATGGACTAAATCCGACATAAATAAAATAACATTACTAATATAATATGCCCCAATTAAGGGGTAATGAGTCATTATTTAGGGCTTAACAATATTCTTATACCCTGTGTACTAGGATTGAAATGATTGTTGGATGTCTGTGTCTATGACTAAAATTTACATTTTTTTATTTATATTAGAAATGCTTATTGTTGTTCTGTAAACCCCTTCATTTGAATGGCTTCTATTTGCCTCTACTTAGCAGCAGAAGAACTAATTAGATATGGGTCTTCAAATAAATTTAGGAATAAGTTTACGATTTCGGTACTGGTTGGAAAATCCTTAAGGGAATTTTTCCCAAGGATTGATTTTGTAATGTAAGAGTCGGGCTAGATTTCGTTGGAATACTTTAGTCATGTCGACCCCTCGAATTTATCTCCGCAGGTTACTAAATTCGAACTCTGTGGAGGGAAGGCACCTCCTTCAAACCATTTGTTTGTGTGATAGAGGGCTCATGTCCATGACCCTAACCAAATCATGACTAAGAGTTGAGCGTGCAACCCCGAGACTTGTCAAAGAATCCACATGACCAGGACCTTGGAACCCTTCGCTAGGTCTGAAATGAGCTAAGCTATTTTGGCTTCGAAACTTTGAGAGTTCGGAGCTCTGGGATGTTATGACTTTACAACTTTCGAAACCAACCAAATACAACCTACTGGTACAGTTACTGGCAAGGCTGACCAACATCTGGCAATTCCCTTGATTGTGACCGTGGGACATGTCCCACCGTTAAACTCTGATCCACTTCCTGGTCATAAAGTAACATGAGTCGTAGATATGAGGATCTTCAGGATTTGCCCTGACCATTGGATCTATGTCATGGTCAGTTCGATGTTGACCACTCCGAGAGAAAGGGAGTGTTAAATGGGTGGAACCCTCGAATGCCAAACTTGCGAAATGATGAGGATTGTAGGTCCAAGGATGCTTTGGGATCTTCCCTGACCGTTGGATCTATTTCATGGTCAATAATACATTGACCACTCTAGGAGAACAAGAGTGTTAAACGAGCGAAACCCCCAAACACTGAAGTCGTGAAGCGACGAGGACCGTCGATCCGAGGATGCATCAGGATCCCTCCTGACCATTGGATCTAGACCGTGGTCATCCCAACGCTAACCACTACATGAGTAATAAGGGAACTAGACATCCAAGCTCTCAAATTCTAAATTCGCGAAGCGATGGAGGTCGTCGATCTATGGATCTACGTGGACCTATCACGACCGTGGGATAAAAGGGGTATTGGGAGGTTGTTGGCGGGAGTTCTGGCTTCGGAGCTCTGAGCGATTTTGCAGGTAGGAGAGACTAGAGACTCTCGGAGGATGTCAGTGTGGAGTGACATGGAACGATGATGTCATCTAGGGTGATGTGGACCCATGTTCGACATGCCATGTGTCACCTTGATTCATGCTTTTTACACACATTATATGCCATTAGAACGTGACATGTGTCACCCATTGATGGGGCCATGTGTCCTCTCTGCCCTTTATTGCGTGTCATCCCCCTGGCACATGCTTGCTTGGCCTACAAGCTGATGGAGTACTCGAGACTTTGGGGAACTTGGGATGTTGGAATGCTAGGGTTAATCGGTCAAAGGCCGAGACCTACCTTCCCCTACCTCTGCATTTAATGCGCCACCACATGTAAGTGTGGAACCTTCGGGAATCCAGGGTTTCAGAACTTCGGATGTTTAGGATGGTGTATTGGATAAGTCGAAATGGTCGGAGCCACATGGAAGGATTCTGAGGTTTCGAGACTTCAAAGGATATGCAAGTAGAGAAAAGGGCGTTCAACGTCGAAGCGTCGAACACTGAAATCCCTTAAGCCTATGCGTTGAACATAGAGTGAGTCTCAGCCGTTGGATTTAACGATGGATTAATCTCCACCTTAGATACAAGAGTGTTAGGGAACTTCGGGACTTTGGGACTCTGGGAGTGTTTTAGACAGGGACGGGAAAGACAAAGGGCCGAAGGCTCGGTAATCAAGAAGGCACGGGGAACATTCCCTATAGCCGCCCCTCCAGTGGCCATGTCATCGCTAAAGTATGATGACCTTGGTCGAGACCGTGCTAGATGGGATGGTACGAATGAGGTGAACCCACGTGGGTGCCACATGGACTTTAACCAATGATGCCTGAAGAAGTTTAGAAGGTCATAACTCCCAATCTAGAACTTCGATTTGAGCATGGTAAAGTCGTCAAAAAGCTCTTGACGAGCAGAAGGTGATGGAGATTTCAGGAAGAGGATTAAAGATGATCGAGAAAAGAAAAAATTCGATGCCCCATCCCTTAAAAAGGTACTTTAGAGGTCGGGTTTGTTACAAAGTGGTATCAGAGCAGGCAACAACACTTGGTCTGCTTGGGATCATGAACGAGTCGCATAAAAATATTATTAGAGAACTTTTAAGGGTAACACCTTATCTTACCCCATTCATAAGAAATCTATTTAAACCATTGTTGAAGAGAGGAATGAAACTTTTTGTTGTTGTTATATGATTTAAAAATATGAATTGTGTGTTGCTAGTATTCCAAATAAAGAAGTTGACTTCACCTTACAAATTGTATGCATTGTTCATAAACTAGTAGATAATTAACTAACATAAAATGTTTTATCATCACTCAAGCGGTCAGTGGACAACAGGAAAACTGCAGCGTAAAGAATGGTGACACACCATGNTATATAGGAGACTAGGAGGTATAATTACAACTAATGGACTAAATCCGACATAAATAAAATAACATTACTAATATAATATGCCCCAATTAAGGGGTAATGAGTCATTATTTAGGGCGTAACAATATTCTTATACCCTGTGTACTAGGATTGAAATGATTGTTGGATGTCTGTGTCTATGACTAAAATTTACATTTTTTTATTTATATTAGAAATGCTTATTGTTGTTCTGCAAACCCCTTCATTTGAATGGTTTCTATTTGCCTCTACTTAGCAGCAAAAGAACTAATTAGAGATGGGTCTTCAAATAAATTTAGGAATAAGTTTACGATTTCGGTACTGGTTGGAAAATCCTTAAGGGAATTTTTCCCAAGGATTGATTTTGTAATGTAAGAGTCGGGCTAGATTTCGTTGGAATAATTTAGTCATGTCGACCCCTCGAATTTATCTCCGCAGGTTACTAAATTCGAACTCTGTGGAGGGAAGGCACCTCCTTCAAACCATTCGTTTGTGTGATAGAGGGCTCATGTCCACGGCCCTAACCAAATCATGACTAAGAGTTGAGCGTGCAACCCAGAGACTTGCCAAAGAATCCACATGACCAGGACCTTGGAACCCTTCGCTAGGTATGAAAGGAGCTAAGCTATTTTGGCTTCGAAACCAACCAAATACAACCTACTGGTACAGTTACCGCCAAGGCTGACCAACATCTGGCAGTTCCCTTGACTGTGACCATGGGACATGTCCCACCGTTAAACTCTGATCCACTTCCTGGTCATAAAGTAACATGAGTCGTAGATATGAGGATCTCCAGGATCTGCCCTGACCATTGGATCTATGTCATGGTTAGTTCGACGTTGACCACTCCGAGAGAAAGGGAGTGTTAAACGGGTGGAACCCTCGAATGCCAAACTTGCAAAATGATGAGGATTGTAGGTCCAAGGATGCTTTGGGATCTTCCCTGACCGTTGGATCTATGTCATGGTCAATAATACATTGACCACTCTACGAGAACAAGAGTGTTAAATGAGCGAAACCCCCAAACACTGAAGTCGTGAAGCGATGAGGACTGTCGATCCGAGGATGCATTGGGATCCCTCCTGACCATTGGATCTAGACCGTGGTCATCCCAACGCTAACCACTACATGAGTAATAAGGGAACTAGACATCCAAGCTCTCAAATTCTAAATTCGTGAAGCGATGGAGGCCGTCGATCTATGGATCTATGTGGACTTATCACGACCGTGGGATAAAAGGGGTATTGGGAGGTTGTTGGCGGGAGTTCTGGCTTCGGAGCTCTGAGCGATTTCGCAGGTAGGAGAGACTAGAGACTCTCAGAGGATGTCAGTGTGGAGTGACATGGAACGATGATGTCATCTAGGGTGATGTGGACCCATGTTCGACATGCCATGTGTCACCTTGATTCATGCTTTTTACACACATTATATGCCATTAGAACGTGACATGTGTCACCCATTGATGGGGCCATGTGTCCTCTCTACCCTTTATTGTGTGTCATCCCCCTGGCACATGCTTGCTTGGCCTACAAGCTGATGGAGTACTCGAGACTTTGGGGAACTTGGGATGTTGGAATGCTAGGGTTAATCGGTTGAAGGCCCAGACCTACCTTCCCCTGCCTCTGCATTTAATGCGCCACCACGTGTAAGTGTGGAACCTTCGGGAATCCAGGGTTTCAGAAATTCGGATGTTTAGGATGGTGTATTGGATAAGTCGAAATGGTCGGAGCCACATGGAAGGATTATGAGGTTTCGAGACTTCAAAGGATATTCAAGTAGAGAAAAGGGCGTTCAACATCGAAGCGTCGAACACTGAAATCCCTTAAGCCTATGCGTTGAACATAGAGTGAGTCTCAGCCGTTGGATTTAACGATGGATTAATCTCCACCATAGATATAAGAGTGTTAGGGAACTTCGGGACTTTGGGACTCTGGGAGTGTTTTAGACAGGGACGGGAAAGACAAAGGGCCGAAGGCCCGGTAATCAAGAAAGCACGTGGAACATTCCCTATAGCCGCCCCTCCAGTGGCCATGTCATCGCTAAAGTATGATGACCTTGGTCAAGACCGTGCTAGATGGGATGGTACGAATGAGGTGAACCCACGTGGGTGCCACATGGACTTTAACCAATGATGCCTGAAGAAGTTTAGAAGGTCATAACTCCCAATCTAGAACTTCGATTTGAGCATGGTAAAGTCGTCAAAAAGCTCTTGACGAGCAGAAGGTGATGGAGATTTCAGGAAGAGGATTAAAGATGATCGAGAAAAGAAAAAATTCGATGCCCCATCCCTTAAAAAGGTACTTTAGAGGTCGGGTTTGTTACAAAGTGGTATCAGAGCAGGCAACAACACTTGGTCTGCTTGGGATCATGAACGAGTCGCATAAAAATATTATTAGAGAACTTTTAAGGGTAACACCTTATCTTACCCCATTCATAAGAAATCTATTTAAACCATTGTTGAAGAGAGGAATGAAACTTTTTGTTGTTGTTATATGATTTAAAAATATGAATTGTGTGTTGCTAGTATTCCAAATAAAGAAGTTGACTTCACCTTACAAATTGTATGCATTGTTCATAAACTAGTAGATAATTAACTAACATAAAATGTTTTATCATCACTCAAGCGGTCAGTGGACAACAGGAAAACTGCAGCGTAAAGAATGGTGACACACCATGCGTTGGGGGAAAGATCCCACAATAGAGAAGAGGAATATGATGAGAGGAGGATGGTGGAAAGCCCTCCAGATTTGGGTGAAACTGTAAGAAGCCTTATTATCACTAAAAAATCATTCGCAACATTGCACACAATGGTTGAAGAAAGACATCAATTCCAACAAAAAATAGTACACCTACAACACCAAAATCCATCAAAAGGGCACAAAACTATATACTTGGTTCAAAAAACAAAGTGCACAAATTCACCAAAGGAAGCGCGCGCACTGTGTGCAGATTGCACAGGCTAACACAACCCTAAGCGTGCACTGTGCACAGAATGCGTAAGATGCGCGACTGTCTACGAGAAAAGCCACAAACTTCTCATGAATGACACATTTATGAATCTTGTCATCCTCTCAACCACTTCCAATTCAACCCCCAACACGATTTGACACTTAGATCTGAGCGAAATCTAACTTGGAGATTGGTCAAGGGATAGGAAGTGCCCTAAAAGGCCCCTTGTTCACACTATGAACCAGTTGTATCTTGCCATGAATGGACACTATAAATATGTGCCATGGGTGTGCTAGAAAATAAGAACTTCAAGGTATTGTTATGCTGCAAGAATTCTTCTTGGAGAATCCTCTTTTCTCTTTGAATCATTCAAGCACTATAGAAAGGGCCATTCCACTTACATCTTGAGAGGATTGGCATTGTTTTTCTTCACCATTGTTACTTGCAATTGCATGAAGAGAATATCTCTCTATTAAGGAACTCAAGAGCCCTCCCAAGGAAGAAGAGGGGATTCATAAGTCCCTGTCTTTCTCTACGGTGTTAGCCTATCAATACATTGATCCATTGGTAGCTATATAATTTTCAATTTTTTTTTCATGGTTCTAGATCTTGCAAGCTTCTCTAACATCTATTACCTTTTGTTTTTATTTTTATTTCCTTGTTTCATGTGAATTTGGTTATCTAATCAACTCACAAATGTCTGTCTTGTTTAGCTGACTTAACTAAGCAAGTAAGTGTTGTGCTTTTTCTCACCCATGTGACAAAACCAACACAACAGATTGGCGACCATACTGGGGATTGTGAATAAAATTTGTTGGAAGCAGACCAAAGCAAAAAAGCAAGGCAATTTTGGGAAAGAAGGCATGCACAAGGAAAGCGACAACTAGAAGGGATAACAACATGTGCACATGCATGGAAGAGCTAACGACTATAGGGTTAGGTTTTTGGTAATGTATTGTAATGGTTGGAGAGCCAGAACCGTATAAATATAGACACTTAGGTATCATAAGGGGTGTTAATTATTGTGAAGACTAGTCCTTATTATAGAGAGAAGGGTAGTAATGAGTTGTTATGTAATATTTTGTTGTATGACCTATTTTTGTAAGTTGTGGATCTAGAAAGGAGGGAAGAGGGTAGATCGATAGGGTTAGATCGCAGGCTGAGGAGATTGGTGTGATCTAGTCCACCTCATAATAAATCTCGACCCTGCTGAAGGGAATTGTAAAGTGCACGGCACTGGAGTGAAAGAACAATGATAATAGAAGAGCCAAGAGACAAATCTTTGTGGACGTATCCCAGGAGGGGGTGAACCACGATAACATCTATGTTATTTGATAAAATGCATATGTGTCTTTATTGTCTTCAAGTGAATATTGCTATGATGAATGAATGAGTTAGTATATTGTTGTGTATATCATGATAACAACATTCTGCGTTAATAAATTACAATAACACTCTTAATCCATAGTTATCAGATCTCTCACTCAATCCTAGGCTCTAAACACATGAATATTGCAGCCACCCATTAAGACTATCTCGGGTGAGACGACATAGTGCACTTCATGTGCTGTGTTGCCTTTTGGTTTATCAGGAGGGCCGATAGTTTTAGAGGATTTGTTGGAAACCTGAATAGACATGAACCTTGGGTCAATAAACTCAGAAAGGAGATAAGATAAGAAAGTAACCAACAAATGGTTTCATTGTCATTCGTAGGAACAAAAGAGGATTGAGTAGATGAGGTAAGTTGAACATCTGTCAGAGGCAAAACAAGAAAATGTTAGGGCAGAGAGCAATGAGCCACTAGAAGGGGATGTTGAGACCGCAGAATCCCACAAAAGTAGAGATCAAAAGATGGCTAAGGAGAAAAGAGTTGGAGTTTGCACAAAAAGATAACAAAAATCCTAGAATAACACCCCGCAAATATCTTGAGAAATACGTGTTTAGTGATTTGCATGAAGTCATTTTCTGTGATTTTCCACAATTATTGTAGGAGTGGATACTAAGGTTAAAGGATAACCACACCATGAACCGGATCCGACAATTAGAGTGGACCCCAATATAGATCGAGCAGTTACAGTAAGTAAACAACAAATTCACCCGCGCAGTAGATTTTTGGCTTGATAGTATTGTGGCAGGCCTTATAATAGAGTTTGCAGTAGATACATCGAAGTTGTACAACACAACAGAGCAAGAGTTTCTACGAGGACCTCAAGGAAGGTACATTAGATCATTGTATACTTCTATTAAGATATTTTTATACAACAAAGGTGTAATGACAATGGCATCAAACAACTAAACTTCCCTGCGTGCATGGGGGAAGGGGGGAAGCACTGACAGAAAGAGGAGAAATAGAAGGAAGAAAGGATAAGGGAAAGAAGGAGGAACCCTTGGACCCAATCATGATGGATGACAACCATATCAAGTGGATTTTGGCGACAACTAGAAAGACGCATAGCGGAGTACCCTACCAATACAAGGTGAATACCAAGAAGAGAGTCGTAGTTGTTATCCCCGATTTCTAGGGATAACTAGGAGATCATGTCTCGAGACCCACAGGTCCTAGACATGGAGTATCAAGAGCAGGATTGACCTGAGAATGGCCCTGGAGGGCCCATCCTTCTTCTCTTTCATCAGACTCATCTTGTCAGCAACAACAACATCCATCACCTTCGGCTTGGACTTGTATCGGAGAAGACTCTTGCTCCATGAGGTAATTGGTCCAAGTATCATGGTATGTGTACTTTTGATCATTATAACCTTTAGATATATGAAAATTACTCCTTTTATTTCTAACGACTGCTTGGATATTACATTAACCCACTTGACCATTGTTGAGGGGATTGACAGGGTGCCCTAGCAAACCTGTACCCATAGGTTTTGGTTTGCCACCAGGGGGATTTCTAAAGAGCCATCGTCCGCTCCCATCATATCATCACTTTTTCATCTTATCTCCCGCTCATCTGTCCCATTCCCCTAGTCCGGGCATTAGGATGATCTGTTTGTGGGGTTGCACCTTATCTCGTGGGAAGAAGGGGTAAAGGCCCAGAAGGTAAAAGCAGATGGTAAAAGATAAAAGCCATAAAAATGAAACCTAGAGATGCCTCACCCAGGGATCCCCGAGAAGGCAATAAGAAGCCTCTCAACAAGAAACAAGAGGGACCCTAAGAAAAATAACAAAACAAGACCTAGTCAAGGGGATAGGGGGTCTCATCACGAGCCAACCTATTATGTTCATGGGTACCTAACAGCATGACATTGCCACTATCTGGTTACCACGCCAGGGCAGTGACCTTTGGTTGCATGGCCAAGG
>JZKD02S1992795.1:38533-50020 GCA_000966675.3 Picea glauca | reverse complement strand
GAACCCCTTGCATTATCTATCTCCTCCACATGAGCCGCATACAATTGACATCCTTTCCTAAAACATATTTTTATCTGGAAGGCTAAAATCTCCCTGATAGAGATGGGTCTTGGAAATCCTTTCACAGTGCTTTGTTTTCCATTTCCATCAAGACATGTAAATGTCTTGTTATGACAATCTAGGACAACATGATGCTTTTCCAGCCAATCCATTCCAATAAAAATATCATAATACCCCAATGGTATGATATTTAGATCAATACTAGTATTCACGCCATTAAGACTTATGGAAAAAATTCTAACCATATCATGGATTCTTCTGTTGTGGCTAGCTTAACCAATCTTGCTTTTCCAAGTTTACTTCCCTCCAAATGTAATCTGTCTACTATCTTAGGATCAATGTAGCAATGAATTTATCTTGAATCAATCAAAATAGCAACAGGTTGATTTATGATCTTACCTTCCACCTTGATCATATTGGACTGGTACTTTGCTTGTCGATCATCTAAATATGCATAGATTATTCCCATGTCTTCAACTGTTGTAGCCTCCTGGATATTATGCAAAGTCTTCACTTTGTCCTTTCTGTGTGGGAAATCCTTGTACAGATGATATTCCTTGTATCCACAGCATTGGATTGGTGGTATTCACCTTTTTCCCAAGGAATCTTCCTTCTTGAAATCTCCCTTATCATAATGATCTTGATGATTTCTATTAGGCTCACTCCTATTGAAGGAAGGTTTGAATCCTTTCCTCCTCTGATCGGACTTCATATTTTTCTTGTCCTTCCAAGATTTATGTAGGGATTCCCTTCCCTAGCCTTGATTATACAGGTATTTAGCCTTCCTGATGGCATCAGCCAAGGTCTTGGGTTCATCATACTTTATCTTTTCCTTATAAAAGGTTGGCAGTCCACTTAGAAATATCAGATTTTTACTTTGTCATCACCAATGAACTTGACATATTTTAACAATCCCAAGAACTTCTTCTCATACTCTTCCATAATCATGCTTCCCATCTTGAGTTCAAAGAACTCCTGCATTTTCTTGTCATAGAAATTCTCTGCGAGTTACTCCTTCTGGAAGTACTTCTTGAACTACTTCCAAGTGATCCTACTTTCATTAACATGTTCCACTTGCTTCAGTTGGTCCCAACACATTGCATCCTTCCCATGTAAATAGTAGGTGGAAATCCTGGCTTCCAGGTTTGATGAATAGTTATGCAACTGAAAATATCTCCAGAAACCCAGAAACCATGCTTTGACATCATATTCCCTTACTCTTTCACCATCGAAGGAAGGTGACTTGAGATTCCTCATCTCTCCTTGCAAACTATATACCTCTTTTTCCCTTCTTTGTTGTATAACAGGGGACACCTTCGACTACTTACAGGATCTTCCGATGCATAACACTTTTTTTCTGAGTAAGGAGGTGAGTGGTGTCCACGAGTTCTATTGGCGCTTCTTGAATAACCAACTCTTCCATGAGAATATCTTCTTTCATGACACTTGCCTCCTTCCTCTCGTCTTGAGTTTGATCCCTTCTTCATTTTCCTCTGCAACTGATTTAAGCTCTGCAACAATTGAGAATTTATGTGAATTTTCTCTCTCATCAGTCTCTGATTGTCTTCTTTGTATCTTTGCACTTCCATATTCAATATCCTTACCATTTCTATTAACATTTTCTACTCTTCTTTTTCCTTGCATCCATTGGACTTTGTCTCTGCATTACCAACTCTAGTATTAAGGCCTTTGGCCTCCTTATCATGACTGGAGGTTCCCTCACCTTCTTCCATTTCCTCAATACACATCCTGAGATGATGTGCTTAAGCCCCTTAATTTTGCAACATGTGCAAGCGACCATTTTGTTAGAATTATGCATATGATAAATAAAATTGCCAAACCATGCTACAAGTCTCTGTTTTTTTTCGTTCATGGAGATCATATCCCCATTCTCCAAAAATAACAGTGTCTTATTATCCTTGGCTAACACAGAACTTCATCCTACACGGGCGCTTCCTTCAAACCACTTCCCAAGTGACCACGATTAGAAATCACGGCTAAATCCTTCCTTAGCATTTTTTTGTCTCGACGGCAACCAATTCATCCCTTCACCGTCCTTCCCTCAACTCTCAATCTACATGTGACCATGATCATGACCCTGTGCTTAGCTGAAAAAGCACCTATCCAGAGATTCAGGACTTTAGAACTTCGGAACCTTCAACTAGGACCTGATCAACAGTCCTCATACTCATTCACGATCAATGCTTGAGATCCACTTCAGGACTCTATTCTTCAAAAGTTTCAAATTTTGACCTCCTATTTTTCCCAAAGTACTTTATACCCGAAGTTCGGAATCAGGTGCCACATGCCCTCCTCAAATCAATGACTCTAGTCCACTTGGTTACTTCGGCCTTTGGAAGCCTCAACTTTTTCCACTTGCTTCTTTTCAGAATGATTTTACCCAGAGTTCATTATCTGTTGACGCGTGTCCTCCCAAAAATCAAAAACTATGAATCTCTTCATCTTTTTAGGCTTTGGGAGTTTCAAACTCTCCACCTTCACTTTCTTCTGGAGTGATTTCACCCAGAGTTGACGATCCATCGATGTGTGTCTTCTAGAATCAATGGTCGATATGTACTCTGGCCTTCGAGCCTTCAAGATTTTTCGACCCAATGCAACCTGTCACATATTTCCCCTCTGGAGTGCCCAATCTCTGGACTACATGATATATTTCCACGTGGTGAAATACTAGAATTAGACACGTGGCCCAATTAGGCAGGTGACATGTGTCACGTTCTAACTGACATTTCAATACTCCACGTGATCAAAACTTACTGACAAGTGGCACACATCCCATGTGTCCACGTCATCCCAAGTGATGTTCGTAAGCCACATCACTTCAGAATTCTGAGGTCCACATCACCTCTCGGTGACGTTATCTTGCCCCATCACTTAATCTCTTTGGGCTTCGAGACTTCGAGAGTTTCCTTATTAGTGCACTTCTAATTCTCCCTAACTCTGAATTCTCGAACTCATCAATTTGTCACCATTTTTCCACCTAGATCAAATGAATAATATTCACTTTGGGTCTTCACCCGGAGTCCATGGATCTGCAGCACGTGTCCTCCTTAATATGATGGTGGAGGCTTACTTTAGGTCTTCAAACTTTAGAAATCTCAGATTTCAAAAATTTTCTGGCCCCACTAGATTTTATCCGAAGCACTGGATTTGGTGACACGTGGCTCTCAGAATATCAATGACTAAGATCCTTTCGGGTCTTTGGGTTTCAAAATTCTTAGATTTCAAAACTTGTTTGGCCCCACTAGCATTTATTCGAAGCCCTGGATCTAGTGACGCATGGCTCTCAGTAGATCAATGACCGATATCCTTTCGGGTCTTTGTACTTTGGAGAACTCAACTCTCAACCTTCTCTTTCCCCAGAAGTGCGCAGATTTTTGTCACATGTCCTCATACAGATCGAACGAATGAGATTCACTTTGGACCTCCAAGGTCTAAAAATCTCAATTCTCAACCTCTCCTGCTTGCCTTTTCCTAAAGTGATTTTAGTTGGAGCACATGATTGGTTGACACGTGTCCTCCTACAGCTCTACAGTCCTCGACTGCTTATTCTCTTCGGAGGTTTTTTGCTCAAGTACCAACATGTCACATCACTGCATGCCTTTCTTATTGTGGGGGCACACATCAATGGCTTGGAGTAACCCTCTTTTCGCCTCGCAATTCTCCTGATGCTGACATGTAACCCCTCAATGAAAATTGTGGTTTGGATTGGGGGACTGCCTTGGGAAATTATCTCTCGTACAAATTGGTTCCCCACAATTCCTCTTGTCCATTGATATCACTCTCCAATGGTATCTGACGGTGGTGACCTTAACCAATGCTTCCTTTTCATTGGATGACCCCTCTTCACTTGTCCTCTGATCCAATGATCCCAGATCTCTCCTAATCCTACAGTGGCAATCATTCCTAGATTCGAAGGGGGACAGTCACGATCCTTTGAACCCCTTACCACTGATCTCTGATGATCTATCTCCTTCGTAATTCTGCAATGCCATTCCTCTTGATATTTTCAACTCCACGGTCAGAATTCGATCTCGACCCCGAGACTCTGACCAACAGAGCCAACCCATATCATCCCAGTGTTTCAACGAGAATTTCTGATACCAAAATTTAAAATACCTAGCCATCCACAGGTCGGGGTACGCTACCTTCAATCCCACCCTTAGAATTCTTTCTCTTAGAGATACCTTTTTTTAATTATTAAGCACACATAAGATACAAGTTTTAACAACATGCACAACAATATCCAACAAGCATGCATAATATAAGATTTATTTAAATGATAATAAAAAATACACAACGGAACACATTCATACACATATAATAATATCACAATAGAGAGCACTTATATTTATAAAAAGGTGACACCAACTGGCTGCAAACCAAGGATGTTCCACCCAACCATAGACACCACTGCTCCAAATCTCAACAACACTGTCACCCTCGAGCCAAGGCTATGAATCCACAAGGATGGTTCCAAAGTGTACTTGGGTTACCAAACCAGTCAACTCTCAAGCTCTCACAGGTTCCCCAACACCCACAACAATCCAAGTACCCAACTCTTTTCTACCCAACCTGTACCACCCCAGGAGAATGGACCTCCACCCTTCTCTTCCATGCAATCCCTTAGGAAATCATTCTCCTTTATTTTCCAGGGCCTACAACACAATTGGTCCAGAATCTCAATGCTGGAACTCTCAAGACTCGCAGTTTTGAGAAAAATAGGGCACAGGCCAATGCATCTTAGATATGCAGGCCCCATGTCATCACTTGATTTCACTAATGCCCATCACAGCCAACTATCTCGTGGCTAATTCTTCAATAGTTCCTTTCGCTTCCCAATACAAGATGCAGGTGAGGACGGATCAATGGATGGGAAAATGCATGCATGGGAGTGCGTGAGGGAAAGAATGGGATAACACAGAGGTGACGGAGTAGACGAGCCAACGAACAATCCCACAATCAGAACAGGGATGGGTTTAAGTAACTTCATGGGGAAATCAAGAACCTCTTGGCCTTCCCTAATAATCCCACATAATCAATCCCCTCCCTTAGAGAAAAGAGTAATTAACATAGGAATAAACACTTAGCCCCTTGAGTCCCCTCTCTTGTGGAATCATAGCCCCCTATAACTCTAGTCCTTGTCCGTCTAGCAGCCAACGATGTATTTATTATTAATAATGATAAAAAAAGCATTACATTTCTTGGGCACATTGGCCCTTTTAATAATTGTTTGGGCACCCTGGCCTCTCAACATTGTAACAATTCATTATTTGAAATGGGGATTCAAAACCTGGAGTCTTACATTATTATAGAAAATGGTCCCTCTTTCATTTTCTCTAAGCTGGCTCAGTTTCTAGCTAAGCTAGGAATCAAACATTTCAGTTCATCAGCTTATTACCCTCAAGGAAATGGGCAAGACGAGTCTATTAATAAAAACCTGGTTAGGATCATCAAGAAGCTCATTGAAGATAAGCCTCGTCAATGGCACACCCTCCTCACTTACAACCTTTGGGAAGATCACACTATTATCAAGGTAAGCACAAGTTGCACTCCCTTTAAGCTTGTTTATGGTCAAGAAGCTATTTTTCCTACCGATCTGGAAATTCCTTCTCTATGGCTAATGCTACAAATCAAGGAATTCAATTCTTCTAATGTCTCTCAAAGGATAAATGCACCATTATATTTAGAGGAACAAAGGATGTTTTCCTTGGAGAACATAAAGAGAAGACAAAAAATCATAAAGAAATATTTCAACAAAAGCACAAAAGTTGTCAAATTTAATGTAAATGGGAAAGTATTTCTTTGGGATTCAACCCATGCTAATAGAGGAAGACATTTGAAGTTTCAAAAATTATGGTTGGGTCCTTTTAAAATCGTTTTTTTCCTGGGCACAAATTTTTATCTTCTAAAAGACTTACAAGAGCGATTATTTTCCTATAGTACCAACGGTTCCCACTTAAAACACTATGTGGAACTAGTTTGAAGGTTGAATATTGCATGATCGACACCATTGTATTATAGTTTTTTGTTTCACTACTTTGATTTTGCTTTTTTGTTTTTATTTTTCTGTTGTTTTTCTTTTATTGTTTTCTTTTTTTTATCAGAAGTGAACTTTGGATCAATTTTTCCACAATGATGTTATTAGAATGAGTATTGTTAATCAATAATAATCAAGTTACAAAACTATCAATATGTCCCCCTTGAAGACATCACTAAAATTTCTTTATGCTTCTAGTACTATTGTTAGATATGTTGGAGATATTACACACTCACCTATAATTATTTTCCTAAGTTTTAATGTCCAATGTTGAGAACGATTCCTTAGATGATAATATTCTCTATAGAGAATATTTCTCAACAAAATAGGATGTTCCTCTCCAGTTCAGGTTTAGTTACACTCAGTTACACTCAATTAGACTAGTGGAAGTCACTCATGCATGACAACCTCGGTTTTATCACCAGGAGTTGCATGTGTCTCTCTCAATTCCACACATGTGTCTCCGTCAACTGATGATTGCATGGATCAGTTAACTAGGACTGGGTGGAAGTTCACTCCAGTTTTTGTCAGTAAGTGTCTAGATCTCTCTATATCACTACTATGGCACATTAGTTACTCATGTAGCCTATATCTATTGTAAATTATTCAATCTTTGAGTGTGGAATACAATTAATGAGAATTCTTCCATTCTTTCTCTCTTGCTTCTTATTTCTCAATTTCTCTCTACAAATTTGTGTGGTATTTTATATCTAGATCTATTCTATGAAGGTTAAACACATTTACATGGTATTAGAGCCAACAGATTGCTAAGAAAAAGCTACACCAAACTACTTTTGCAAGTACTGAAGATTCAAGAATGAAGAAAAGATGAAATATATGTTTTACTCATTGATAATACGTCTCATGCCTCGTAACTATTTGGAGTCGAAGCCAAATATTCCACTTCTTCTCAAAAGTAGAGGCTTATACCAAATAACCATGGAAATGGAAGTAGATCCCAATTTTTCCGATGAGAAAAATGACTTTCTCAATAAACAAGATATGGCCATAGGATTTATCTGCTTGTCTATTTCTCCAAAAATTCTCCACCAAGTATGTGATGTCACACAACAATTCACTCCACATGAACTATGGACTAGATTGGAGGTTCTATTTGGGAATAAGCAATATTGTGAAGATTGCATGTAGGGGATTGGAAAGATAGAGCCAAAGGAAAAACTGACAAAAGATCAAGCCTCTTATTCTAAAGAGTCTTCTACACAAGTATTTGCACAAATTTGTATTCCATTAATTGAATATGATTTCTACTCCATTTCAGATTTTTTTTCTAAATTTAATGTGGAATATATATGGAATGAATCTCAAGGATCACATGCAGACACGTTTCCATGCCCAATGCATGAATCTCAGGAGGAAAAAAGGGAGCCTCTCACATCAAACTCAATTATGATATTTTCTAAGAAACATTTACAGAAAAAAATCATATATTTGATTTCCTCTCGAGAAAATATCCAATTTCAAAAAAAAAATCATCCGAAACGGAGTCCAAGAAGTGAAGTTATGATCATTTTAAAATCAATGAAATTTCAGTGTTTTTCCGAAAACGATCGCACGATTTTCAAAATTTCATAGAAACTTTATTGGGATATTCTTCATCACAAGAAGAGAAAGTGGATATGTGTGGACATCTAAATGGTGCATATAATTTATCATATCCATGCTGACATCTACATCTTCAACAACATCTTCAACGAGCACAAACTTGCACANTAACTTATATAAATTTTATTTTATATTGCAACATTCTTTTCATTAATAAATCACCCTCAATCCTTGTAATTAATACTCACAGATTGGGAGAATATTTCAAGGCTATAAAACCTCGGGTGACATTCTCGACTATCTTGTCCTAGCCAAGAAAGATCTGAAAATGATTGAGTAAGGTAATTCATACCTTTTTCCTCAACACACATGTCCCCAAGTTGGAGCCAGATGTTGTCCCCTATCCTAGGGATAACTAAGGAGATCATGTCTTGAGGCCCACATGTCCTAGACATGGAGTGTCGAGAGTTGGATAACTTGAGCATGGCCTCATAGGTCCCCTCTTTTCTTCAGTGCAACCCATTTATCAGCAACAATAGCATCCATCCCACCAGCCTAGTCCTGAAGAAGAAGTAAGTATTGCTCCATAAGGTAATGAGTCTGGGTATCATGGTATGTGTCACTCTGATTATTAAAGCACTTCAATATGTTGCATTAAATTCTCCTTCATTTCATAATGTTTTCTTGGAAATTATGCTCTTTAACTTGTTCATACCTGGGAAGGTGACATGATTCCATAGTAAGTTAGTCTCCCTTTAGGATGGGTTTCCACTATGTAGGTCTGTGAAAGGTCATCATCCATTCCCTCCATATTTACCACTTTCCATATTTATTCCTCTCATTTTCCCCCTACCTTTGTTTGGGCATTGGGATTTGCCACACCAGTAAGGGATGTATCTTTCCTTGTGGAAATAAGGGGCTAAAGGCCCAGGGGGTAAAAGTAGCTGGAAAGAGTTAAAAGCCAAAATGAAATCTTTGAGATGCTTCACCCAGGGATTCTTGAGAAAACAATAAAAGGCTTCTCAGTAGAAAAGGGAACCTGTAAGATAAATAATTATTCAAGGTATTAGTTGGTGGATGGTAGGTCTCATCATGAGCTAACCTATTATGACCATGGGTATGTAGCAGTATGACACTACCATATATCTGGTCACCAAACCAGGGTAGTGGATCTTGGTGGCATATCCAAGAGAAAGAGGGTCTCATCACGAGACAACCTTCTCATCTCTGTGAAATGCTTGTGGGTAATGTTGTCACCTGGGTAATGTTGTCACCTCTAGTCACCAAGCTAGGACAGTGTCCCTCAGCTCTTCCCTTGAAGAATAAAAGAAAAATATAAAAATCAATAAAACTAAGAATAAAAGGCATTGAATGGGCTAGGAAAGAATAACATCTATGAAAAGGTGCACCTCGACCTATACAAAGGCACCCACAAGTAATATCTACATTCCCCTATTATCACTACACCCCATGCCCAAACACTTCCCCCCATGCCACCTCACACAAAATTACATGACCTAGATTGTCTCTCACCTGGGAAACACCTCAAACTTAAGCAGGATTAGCCTAATAGGACACCCTGAGACATTCTCCAAACCTGACTTGTTAAACTACATAATGTCTTTGAGAATTTTTCTAGGTAAAGGTGGGTTTGATGCACATATTTGGGTAATTTGATTATTAGATGTGATTGAAATTGCTATGATCCTTGTGACTTATGAACCCCTAGAGGGCATACGTTTTGTGGTTGCAGGACTTTTCCCTGTGGACAGGTACACGTGGGGGAATGATTAGCTCAGACCTACATGGGGCTGAAAGCCCATAGATGGATGTTGTAACCCCAGGAATGGGAAAGGATACATCAGAGACTTGCACTAGGAAGAAACAAGGATGTTTCCCTTGGAGACTCTCTGGTAGACCTAGACCTATAGGGATATTTCTCTTCCACCTGTACATTGACCTTTGAGAGCCCATGATGTCATCATTATGACCATGGACGTCATCCAGAGATAGGGTTTTCATATTGAGGGAAGTTATGAGATGTTTGGCACATGTGGGAATCATCCAGGGCCTATGGAGGCTAGAAGTTTTACATCTGGAGCACAATGTTCCACTTTAGGGGCTCAACGTCACCCTTGGAGATGATTTCAAGGGTTAATTAATTTTATTTATGCCAAATTTGAATTTATTTGTAAATTATCCAGGTTGGCCTTTATTTGACCAAAAATTAATTAAAGGTCACCAATTTTGTATAAATAAACATAAATTACATTCATTTTTATCATCACAACTCCTCAGACAAGAGGAGGGGTCTGAAATTTTCTCCTTAGAAGGGATATTAGCGAAAATTGTGAGGCACACTCTTGTATAAGGCTAATTTTTCGCAAGTGGATCAATCTTGGAAGATTTTATGGTGATCTTGCATGGTATTTTCATGATTATTCTTGGTTCAAGTAGGTAAAATCTACATTTTCATTTTGTTCATGATTATTCTTGGTTCAAGTAGGTAAAATATAATGGTTTATGTATGGTTTTATTTGCTCATACAAGATTATGAGATTGCATGGTATACTTAATGCTTGAAGTAAGGAACTTAAATTACTACTTTCTTACTTTCTATTTGCCAAGCTTTTCATTGAATTGATCTAGTAACTAGTGAAACCCTAGAGCCCTAGTTTCCTAGCACTCTAAGGTTTTGACCTATTTATCTTTTCCTATGTTCTTATCCCATAAAAATCCTAAGGAGAGCAAGGTGCTAGGGCCTAGAATTTCCTACACCCTAGTATCTTGTTTTCTTGAGGAAAATGCATAGGGGGACTTAAGTTGCTACTTCTCCTATGCATTCCTATTGGACTTTTGTGCACTATCAAAATTGATTTTCAACCTTAGAAGAAGCCATCCACTTGAATCCATAATCCCTAGAAGGCACTAGTTCTAGCCTCTCTCTTGTTGAAGGATTGATTAAACACTCAAACTCTCTTCTTTGAAGCTTTTGCTAACTTCTACTAACCCTAAACTAGAATAATTCATTAACTAACTTTCTTTTGTTGCAAATCATTTCTACAGCCATACAAATTCATGCTAAACTTCTGCACTCACCTACATAACTCACACTTAGCTCATCCAAAAATCACTAGTGACAATTGTCAATCAATCTACTAGATAAATGTTGAGTTTGCATGGTGTTTTATTGCAATTTTGAGCACTAGAATTTGTTGATGTTACAAAAGATTTCTACAACCATCTAACTACAAAAAATTCTTTGAAAAAGTTATATTAAATTCTAGCTAAACATTTCCAACTTTGCTTGTGACAATTTATTATCAATTTTCCTAGTAAACATTACTTTTTCTTGTCTTTTTCAAGCAATTTCAAGGCATAATTGTTGTGGTTGTTACAAAATACTCATTGATGTTATAAATTGTTACATCATTGCATATTTACATCAGATAGCCCATTTTTTTATGGTTCGTGGTCTCAAGAAGCACTAACATCATATTTTGTACTTGAAAGCTACCATATTTTCTTTATTGTCTTGTTCTGGGCAGGTACACTCCATTTTTACCATTGCTTCATCCCTTAAATACCTTAAGAACCTTTTGAATTGTGTGAATAGTGAGAGGGGGGTTTTCTTACATCCTTTCCTTAGTCTTATTAGCCCTTTAGGCCATTGGGGATGTCTCCCTGGGGTAACTTTGATATACTCCTAAATAGAAATTGGTTTCCTATTAAGGTGACAGTGATAGGTCACCCCCTGTTATGCCAATATTGCATTCACTTTCCTTGGGCTTTGGGAAAGTACATAT
>JZKD02S1992784.1:39712-61003 GCA_000966675.3 Picea glauca | reverse complement strand
CCTCTGGGATATCTACTACAATGATGTCAATTATTTGCATGAAATTAGGATGTGTCGCTATCCTAATCATTACATCTTTGAGTTCTCCCATAACCTTGACTTGGGTTCTGTCCAGTTGTATGACATGCTTATCACTTTGGAGAGGGACGACACCCAAATTATTACAAACTGCCAAGGGAATTACATTAGAAGACACCCCAGAATCTACCAAAAAATTATGAATATTTTGGTTGAAGACTTCAAACGTTAGAAGGAAGGATGGGACAAAAGGTCTCTCCTTCCTTCCTTCCGTGTAGGCATTTACGATCATCTTTTTCAATAGACCGGTTGGGGATAGGTTCTTCTGCTAACCATTTCTAGCTGTCGAGTCTTCTACAGAGCCCAAAGCTTGCAACATAAAGTCTTTTTGTTGAGGAATTCTACATATATCCATAACCGATATATTAGCCTTTAGCTTCTTTAAATCTTTGACTACATTGTAATCTAGTTTGGGATATTCCCGGGTATGGATGCTTATAGGCTTCTTACTGGGGGCGAAAGTTATTTTTGGGTGATCGGGGATTAACTTACTTTGCGAGGCCTAAGCGATGCTATTATCTTTTGAGACGGGTTGACCTTTACTATGTGTCTGTGCTACCAAGACTTCTATGGGTTGTTCCCGAGGCTTAAATAGATCATCCGAAGATGCGATCATGTTGGGATCCGATATTATCATGGTTGTGTCTCATGGTGGGTCAACCTCTTCTTGATCGATAATATTTATGGCTGAACTGCATGACTGTTCATTCAGGGAGACCTCGTCCAGAAAATGATTGGCCATCAAATTCATGGCGTGTACCCATTGAGTACATTCTCTTTCAGAGTGGTTCTCCTGGTGATAAGTACAGAAAGAATCAGATGCAACATTCCCTAGGTCAATGTTTAAGTTGGTTGGGGGAGGTTCAATCGCTTTGAAAGGATGGTTCCTTTTGAAGAACGAATTATAGGGCTTTTGGCTTTGGTTTCCCTCCCCTGCGCTCCTATTCATGTCTATGATTTCATTTGAAAATTTATTAACCATGCATTGTACATCTTCTATATCTCCATTACCTTTGTTAGGAGTTTGTTCCACTGGTTTCCCCGATGACCTAGTCAAAAGGATACCCCTCTTGGGAGGGGGCTAGGTTTCTTTCTTTACAAGAGAGGTCTGGTCTTCTTTACATCCTTTCATCTGGAATTATATTGTTTTGGTTTCTTCAAAATTTTCCGCAAGGGTTTTTTTGGCAGCTCTTTTTACGAACATAGAGATAGAAGCCAAGAGCGCGTTAGCATAAACCTCGTTTTGTAACTCTTGAGTTGGTTTCTCCACAGGATGAAATTTGTTGAAGATGGTCATGAATATTTGATTGAAATCCTTAACCCTCCCCTTCAGGTTCATGGTAGCTGCGAACAACTAAGCCATCAGGGCTCCTGAAGTAGTCTTTTTTGCAAATTTGTCTAGGAAATCCTCTTGGAATTTAGTCCAGCTAGTTATAGATTCTACTGGCAAATTAAAATACCACGTGGAGGCCAAATTCTCAAACGTGTAGGGAAAAATTCTGCAGACTACGTCTTCATGTTGAATGTTCATAAGTCTGATCGCAAGTATGAAGTTCTTGATATGATCTTCAAGTAAACCTGAAGTCTCTGGATCATACTTGGGAAGCAACTTCTCCGGGTGCCAGGGAAGATTATGCGCCCATCCAGGGACGACCACGACGTCTTCGGCTAACCAAGGCTGATTATTCTAAATCGAGACTTCCCTTTCTTCTTCATGGTTGTTCTCATCCTCCATATCATTGGGATCTGAGTCAAACTCTTCTTCTTCTGAAAATTCATTTTCCTCAGAGACGTCAACGACTGGTGTTTCGGATATCAGATCTAGAGGTTCTTGAATTTCAGTGATCAAAAAATCTATTAAGTCTTCTACGGAGTGTACGAAAACTTCGTCGGGAGTGTTGACCATCGGTCTGCTCTATTTGTTTCTTCGAGGGAGGATGGGAGCTAGGGACAATGCACCAATCTACCAGGCATAGGCTCTAGTGATTCTCTTGAATTGATCGACTTCCTCGTGAAGAAGGGCGTAAGATATTTTAGCGTGAAAAGGTTCTTCCTCATGCTTGGGTGAGTTATCCATTTCAGGAATACTCGACATGTGTGGGATGTCTTGTGACGGACTAGACATGCATGTGGGCTGCTACGAATCTATAGGTTGTTTGAAATACTATACAAATTATATACTCAACCATTCATTCTAAGGCCCTCCTTCTAGCACCAATTCTGTTGATGGGTATTAAATCCCTTGATTCAACAGCAGGACCCAAACCTGCCACCAAGGCCCAATTAGACTCTACAGTGTTTGAGATGGAATGGTTCTCCAGATCTTGCAATCTGACCAATTTATCGATGGGCTTTGTGTTTTCTTGTGAAGGCTCTCCCTTCAGGTAGGACTGTTCTTTTCTGTATTTTTCTCTTGGGTGGGACTAGTTTGAGAGATACAAGCCAACATAATCCAACTTGACAAGTAACAGGATTGAATTTCAACTACTCGGAAGAGGCTGAGCTTGGTATAACCCACTGCTCAAACATGCAGACAATGATTTTATGCCAAAGGGCCTAGTACTAATACATTAACCAAATGAACATCGAATTAATGTCTGAGAAAAACTAATTAACAAAAAGAAAACACATATGTAATCAAGATCAAGGTAAGAAAAATGATTCATCTACCATAACATTCATCACATAACAACACAACGATATATCTTCATCATTAAAGAAAAGAACATCAAAACATTGCACCAGATAACTTGACAACAAAATCGATTGCTCTTACTCATTTACTGCATCATTCATGTAACAGGATAGGAAGTAGTTCTTCTCCAAGTCCAATCATACACATCTGATGAAAATAACTTGTCTTTGGTCTAGAAGGACTTCTAAATTCATAGTAGTCTCAAAATAGTTCTTAACAACCAAAAAAATAGAAAGAGTTCTTAAAACAACCATCGACCCTTGACTAACCGGTTGATGTCTCTATTTATAATTAAAATTGAACCAAAATTAACGGCTAAGTATAGTTTAAACAAAACAAAAATCGCCAGGTGGCGTGGTCATCCAATAGTTTATTTAACAATTCATATGGGATATTTCTTTAAACGAATGACTTTCTTCATATTCAGACCAGATGATAAACACATCTTCACAAGTTTGGGCCCATGGGAACCTCTGTTGTTCCATTGGGGTGGCATATACTTCTCTGATATCTACTGCATGTGTTCGGTACTTTACCAAACTGGCATTTAGTAGTTGCAACATGGTCCAGGCTCTGATTGGATGTTCCATGAATTGTTGCACTTGTCCCGACTTTGCATCGGCTATATTTGCGCATTCTTCAGGCCAAAGAGAGTCTTGTATGGAGTGCGTCTTGAACACATCGCTCAGGTTAGTAAATTCATTGGGGGTGCTGAATTCGGGGAGACCAACATCTTTCATCACTTTATTAATTTTACCCTAGTGTTTCTGGCACTTGGCCCATTTCTCTTGGATTTCTCGGTGTGGGTCCCAGGTCATCTTCGCCCAGTATTCGACGGATTTCTTCATGTGGTCGAGACTAATTTTTTCAACCATCCGAATTCCATGATTTTCCTTTTCTCAGCCCTGCTGGACTGCCTCATTGTGTTCACGTTTCTCTACCGCCTGCTATACCTTTTTTTTCCACCTCTCCATTTCTTTGCGCGTCGCGAGTGCCATGAGAGTATCCTCCTGGAACTTGACTATATTCTCGGTTAATAGGTTCATTTCCTTCTTGAACTCGTTATAAACTCAGTTGAACTCACCCTTTAGATACACAGTGGTTTGTGTAGCTCCTTTATTGTATTTGACAAGATGGTGCAGGTGTTCGAGCTCTTTTAGGGTGTCGGCTAGTTCCTTTTCATCTCTTCTGGCTCTATCCTGAGCGGAATCTGAGAGGGATTTTCCTATGACGATCAGTTCAGACGTGTGAGCATCTGCAGTGATGATTAAGTTCTCTTCTGTGGTAACCACGATGGATTGATCCAAAGTGATCCTTCACCTTTTCGCGGTCCTTTGAATGATGGATTTCCTATTTTGATCGTAGGAGATCGCATAGATGTCTGCTACTTCATCTACCGGTTTTGGTATCTATTGATCTCCCCATGTGAGGTTGTTTCTCAGGCTACCTGTGGTGTATATTTGTTCAGCAGTGGACTCTCGAACTTATTCTCTCTATTTTGTAGATCCGAACTCTACTTGTCAGGGATTTGAATATTGGGCACAATGGAGGCATCAGGTACAGACTCATTGCTTACTTGCTCATCGGCCATAGAACTATCGATTTCCTTTTGTGGAGGTTCGTCACTCGGACCTGCTTCTGCTTCCTATTTGTCAGATTCTCTTTTGTCGAGGCCACCTTCGTTCTTCTCTTGGGCCTTGAGCTTAGGGGAAGTGGTTTTCTCGGGGATTTCCTCCTCTTGGACATGTATCGGGGATCCTTGAGATGGCTCCGGACTTTCGTCATCACTGTATACATGTATAATTTTTCTCAAGGGATTAGGCGCTTGTGTTTCTATTGACACACGGTCTGTCTCTATAGGAATTCTTTCACCTTCCAAGGATTTGACCGATGTCATTGGGGATCCAGGGTTATTTGAGTCGTTGGTGTTATCGAGATTTAAGGATCTGGGGCCAATTGACTCCGTCGGGATACTTTAGATGGTAGCTGAAATCACAAGACTTATGGTAAGGTGTGGGTTATCCTACATTTGTCTCATTAGCAGTTGACTTTGTTAGTACAAGAGTTCTGCCATCTCCGGTGTAGTTTGAACTTCAGGGGAATCCCTGATGTGTATCGAGGATTCCGGATTGACTCCCACAGATTCAATGTCTCCTTGGGGATCACTTATTCCTTCATCCAATTCATATGTTGTTGCTCCTTGATGGGTCCTGCTGATCTCTTGAACTGTCTACTCCAAAAACGTTGTCTGCGCTTTATAGCTCATAGCTCTAAACCTGGTTCTTCAAGGATCAACTTTCTTGGACGCCATCACATTCCACTCTTGAGCATTCTCAGTAAAAATTTCATCCTCGAACTGGTCAAGGGCATAGGGCCAACAGGATGATACCTGTGATGCCTATTGTAGAACCAATCCCTTGGGATCGTGTTTGTGAAATCGACCAGTTTGGAACCAAAATTCCAATTGACCGAGCCTAAGTTGTTTAGCATGCATGGTATCTTTGACCATGCAGAAGCTGATATGAAACCCATACGGTATGAAATCCCGCTTCTTGTCTTTTACTAAAGTTGCATTTTATCCTTACAGGATGGTTTGATAGCAAATTTCCCCTAACACTAACTGGTTGGGAACATAAATGGGTAATAAGTGGGGTGCCCCTATGGCGCCAAAAACCCTGATGTAGGTTTATCGTTCATCTAAATACCAGTGGCCAATTTTGGCTATAACCTTTTTTGCTTCATCTGACAATCTAGGGCATTCTTTCTTGAAGAGCAAAAAGTAAATGCATGCAATAAACTAATCATAGATAACAACATAGGATTTATTGTACCTGTTTTCACATAGGATGCTGAAGTATACATGGACCACGAGCTTCGAAGAGTGCCAATTCAGGTTCATCCTAGTGAAAGTGGTCCTGGCGCAAATGACGTCTAGTAGATATGAGGCCATGTAGAAGGCAGGGGTATCTCCCTCCTTCGATACTTGAGCCTGTCTTATGTAGGTACTCAATTGTTTGGAGATGATGACACCCCAATTGAAGCCCGTTCCTGAAACGATGACTGTAAAATCCAGAGGCATCCAAGCCTCTGAAAATTGAGAGTAGTCTTTCTCCCCATGTAACCTACAGAGTAGATCCATGAGATATATGTATGGTTCCCTGAGATTGGTTGTTGGGTACCAACCAACAGTCTAGTTTGTGAATTTTTTGTCTTCTCTCCACCAAGATGCCATGATTTTTATGGTATAGTGTGACTCATAGAAACTCAGGACAAAATCAGTGCTCAGTTTTAGCTCAGAATCTTTGAGCTTATAATAAATCTAAACCTCTGATGGTAGGAAGACCCTGACGCATTCGTCGTTATCATCATTAATCAAAAAAATTTGGGCATCAGTGTGGTCAATGATCCACTTTATGAGCTCAATGGAAGGAAAGACCGGAGACCATCTTGCCACCATGTGCAGATAATCCTTGCGAATGTTGGGGAGGACCTCGTCGTCGAGGTTCCTTGTATCAGGATTGCTATGCGAGGTATTTTCGAGGGGTTCTTCTTTCTTGATTTTCTTGAAAAATTCTTCCCAGTGAGGAAATGCCATCTTGGCTCCAATACTTGCCTCCATGTCTCTGAAAGCTAGGGGATGGAAAAAGGGCTCCTTGGTGATTGTCTTAATGAAGGACACTGGATTGGGAGAGAATTCTAATTGTCTCGCAACTGCTGGGAAGGAGCCTTCTCCTATTTCTGATTCTTGTATCTTAGGGGCTCTCGACGATTTCCTAGTGGAAGGCTTCTTCGGAGGCATTTTTCTTGCAATTTAAAATTCCTTTTGAACATGTGTATAGAGTAGCGTTGGGTGTGCACATATAACAATGTAATGTATGAAAACCATTAGCGGATACATACCTGTAATGCTTGCTAAGATAATTGCTTAATACTCACTGAACTTTGGGCATTTCTTCTCGGTTGTTGGCTTCACTCTTCTATTTGTTCTGAATTTATTGCTACGCAAAATGATACCATGCACAATGACTCGAACAGGATATAACTGGAGAGGTACTACCAGTCATATCAATCAGTTAGTACGAGTAATAAATATAAATTCAAAATAAATTACCCTTGAATTTATGCAGATAAACCTTAACTGGTTCACGGCGGAGGTGCGGAAGAAGATGCATTGTATCGGTGGGTTTAATGGATCCTTTTGATTCTTGCACGAATGAGTAACTAATGCACAATCTACGAATTAACTACCAGCTTTGAATGTGGCGTATCTGACACATACAGAGGTAAAACGTCTCGCCGCGTCACATCACTTCGATGTAGGGATCGGGGATTGGCTACTATATGAGTGCATACTTATATTGATATCCTCTTGATAGAACCTCCGACACCAATGATATCGGGGTTGGTAATCAGGGGCAAAAACGAGTATGCAAATTCTCAGCGGGCCTTCACTTTATGATCCTTTATCATTGAAAATTGTTTTGGGCGTCAGTGGTATTTACTCCTTACCTCTGTGCGGTGTTTACTATTACATTTTATGCCAAAACTAAATGGATTGGTCTTCGATGAAATATTTCCTAGGTTTATTCGTAGGAAAGAAATTCTTTCATCGGTCGACGTTGATGAAGGCTAGTACTTGGTTACTTTGATTTTCCAAATGAATTTCTCCACCTTACAACTTTTACCGATGTCAAACCTTTGAAGCGCATCGGGGAAACTTCTATATCATCGATTCCTTGAGTGGTTGTCAAGTTCCCTTTATGGTTAGGATGATTCTTCGTTACAATTTCAAGTAAACATATAAGATAAGCGAAGTTATCAGTTTCATAACTAAAGTGAAGGCAGTCAATGAAAAAGATTGAGTGGTACCCAAAAAAGAAAATTCATAGACCTTTTTTAGGGCATGTTGAGTGCTCAACACAATCGTCATAGGCTTCCAATGGGAACATTGGAAACCATGCATAGGGAAACAACAACCATATTCCCATATAATTTGGAACTAGAACCACATGTAGAATAATTCATAGGCCTCTTCTGCACTAGTTTGCGGGGAACCAACAAATAGGGAATCAAGGGAAGAAAGGATAGAGTGAGACCTTTGATTATTATTGGAGGGAGTACAAATCTCTTGGCGAGGATTTTCAGGAGATTATGTCACTACAAGACTACTACACTATCAAGTACAAGAACATATCAAGGGAGGTCAATAGGGGGTAAAAAAACATTGGTCTCATGAGGAAGATCAGGAAGCTCACCATCCCATCCTTTGATGGTTCAAACAAATGCACACTAGATCATGGGTTCATAAGTTGGACACATAATTCCATATTAAGACCATGTCAGAGGAAAATATGATTAAATTCACTGCTTTTCACTTAGATGGGGAGGCCAATGAGTGGTGGTATCATGGATTGGTTACTATGGGACATGCCAACATCAACTCTTACCTGGAATTAACACAAAATTTGATGGAGAGGTTTGATAGAAAGGATATGAAGATACATTTTAGAGAGTTGGAACAACTCAAACAAGTTGGGACACTGGTTCCTAGATCATTGAGTTTCAAAGACTTTCAATCACAACGATAGATATATCTGAGAAAATATTAGTGATGTTATTCACGAAGGGTTTATCTAAGCCACTAAGTGGTTGGGTAAAAGCCTTAAAAACTAAGACTTTACAGGATGCGATTATTAGGACACAAGACATGGAGGATGCAGTACCGAAGACAAAATTTTTCTCCAAACCTTTCATTCCACAGAAAGTAAAGAATAAGAAACCCTTTCAGAAATAGGGAACTGGTAAGGAGAATATGGATGAGGCAACTCGTAATGAGTTGAGGTGAAATAATATTTTCTTCACCTAAAAGGACCCTTGGGAACCTAGACACATGTGTATGGGAAAGGGTAATGCAAAGTATATAGAGGTACTCTTAGATAGTGAGGAGGAGGAACTAGAGAAGGCACATGAAAACGTGTAAGATAGATCACATGATGAGAAACCACATGAAGAGATCAAGAGTGGAGTTATTTCCACTCTATCGAGTGTCCCCATATTTCACACCTTCATGATTTGTTGTGTGGTTTAGGGTTAGTGGGTCACATTATTGATTGATGGTGGGGAAACCCACAACTTCATTGACTCAACCTTGGTGGCTAAGAGGGGAATTATTATGGTGAACTTTGAGGGGTTTGATGCAACAGTAGCTGGTGGGCGCAATATTCCTTGCACATAGAAGATCCCACGATTATGTGTAGCATTGGAAAACTACAGAGTGATTGATGATTTCAGTGTAGTTGAGATGCAAGACACCAATATCATATTGGGGGTCCAACGACTTATTTCCTTAGGAAAACATTTTTTTGACTACCAAGACATGAAGTTTGAGTTCAAAGTAGCAAATGGTAGAAAGGTGGTTTTGAGGGGCATGTCAAATGATGTTCCCATGATCATCTCAGCCAAAAAAATGGAGGGTATATTAAGACATGGGATTCCACTTATGCATCAGAGTGTTTGATAACTACTAAGAAACCTTATGAAAACAACCATCAGTATTATATATACATATAGACACTGTTGAGAAAACATGACAAAGTTTTTGGATAGATACCTCTAGGGAGACCGCCCAATAGAGGATTCAAGCACACTATTGAATTTGAAGAGTGAGCAAAACTTGTGATCACCACTCCCTATAGGGATCCAAAGAAATTCAAGGATGATATTGAGAAGGCCATTAAGGAACTGTTGGATATGGGACACATCAGGCCTATCTCTAGTCCATTTACTTCTTCTGTGGTGTTGGTGAAGAAGAAGGATGGCACAATGCAGATGTGCATTGACTATAGAGCATTGAATAAGATGACGATCAAGAATAGGTACCATATTCCCATTATCGATGATATTTTGGATGAGTTGCACTGAGAAGTGTATTTTTCAAAGATTGATCTTCGATTAGGGTACCACCAGATCAAAGTCAGAGAGACGGATATTCCCAAAATTGCTTTGAGATGCCATTATGAGCATTATGAGTTTTTGGTCATGCAATTTGGGTTGACCAATGCACCAACCACCTTTCAGTCCCGCATGAATCACATATTCAAAAAGTAGCTAAACAATTTTTTGTTGGTCTTCTTTGATGATCTTTTGATATATATCACGGCATGGGAGGAACACTTGGGGCATATGGATGCGATCCTCAACATCATGGAGGAATAATAACTATATTCCAAGGAGTCAAAGTGTGAGTTTGGCATGAAATAAATATTATACTTGGGTCACATGGTCAATGCTCATGGAGTACAGGTGCATAGGGAGAAGATACAGGCTATACTAGATTGGCCACCGCCCAAAAATATTACACACTTGCGTGGTTTCTTTGGGATTTTCAGCTATTACAGGTGGCTTGTGAAGGGGTTTTCACAGTTGGCTGCACCACTCAAAAATATCAAAAAGAAAGGGGTGTTTAGGTGGATAGAGGAGGATCATAGGAAATTTGAAAGGATGAATAAAGTATTGAACACTTTCCTAGTTCTAGCACCTCCTGATTTCACTCAACCCTTTGTGCTTCAGTGTGATGCATCGAGTGAGGGGATATGAGTCATTTTGATGCAATAGATGCATCCAACAACATACAAGAGAAAAACTCTCATAGAGTTGGAGAGACTCTACTCCATATATGAAAAGGAAATGTTATCCATCATGCATTCCTTGGTGAATATTAGACAATACTTGGTAGGTGGAAAAGTTTTGTTTAAGACTGACCACAACAACTTGAGACACTTCTTGGGCAAAAATTAATCGAATGAAAGTGTTACACATGAAATTTGCACATCTAGGTACCTTGCCCTAAGTGTCATAAAGTGTCATATAAGTGTCCATACACCTCGACACCATGGAATAACCTATGCCACAATCCCTAGTCCATGTGGAGGAGGAATATATTACATGAAGGCCAAAATATCAAGTGCACATGAATTATTATTAATATTCTTGAAAAAGAAAGTACTTAAGTGTGAGAATCTACCTCACATTTGGTTTCCTATTTTTTAGGGAAGGTGGAAGATCTCATGGATGGTTGAAATATTTCCTCCTTAAAATCCTTGAGAGATATTTCCTCCCTAAAATCCTTAAGAAATATTTTCTCCCTAAATATCTTAGAGATCCCCTTTTTAGTGGATCTGATGAGATATCCTCTCCATGGTGGTTAAGCCTCCAAATCCTATATAATGAGGGATTTCCATGGAGGAGGAGGACATGGAGAATTTTAGAGATACCAAACTTATGATCTCATAAGGAAGGAAGCAAATTGGAGGTATCGAACTTATGGTCTTGGGAGCTTTGTGCAAGGGCTGGACAAGGAGAGATGGAAGAGGCTACTGCAACTTCATCAATGGTTTGTAAGTATCTCTTTTGAGTTCTCATTAATACATGTGCTTGGCCTGTTTCCTTCAAGATTGTGTATACCTACATGAACTTGTCTTTGATGGATAGATCTAGTTTCAAACTAATCATGGTAGAATAGGAAGCATGCTTTGTATTTGATTGGATTGCAAACTTGTTGAAGAGCTTGGGGATCGGAGCTCAACTTGGATTGGACGAGGACACACATTGTAAAAAGGTACATCTTCTTCCTCTTCTATATAGATTATCTTGTCTAGGTTTAAAGGGATTTCAGTGATCAAAGTTAGCGCCTTTCTGTCTTGGTCTTAGAGGTCTAGGATCCAAGAGGGAATTCACCTGTCTGCAGGGGGATTTTCCTGTATCAGAAAGAAACAAAAGTGGGTTAGAAAACTGTACGAATATGACTTCGTCATTGAGTATGTAAAAGGAAAGAAAAATGTAGTTGTCAATTCTCTCTCCAGGAAACTAGAGATATGTTCTTTTGCAGAGATTTCAGCTGATTGGAAATCTCATCTCTTGGTGGAGTATTCCAAGAAAAAAAATTGTTTTGAGTTGATGGATAACAATGTCTAGGATTATAGGTACAAAGTGGTGGATGACATCATATACTAAAAATACCACATATACTTAGTCCCATAATCTACACTAAAGGAGAAGATCATTAGAGTTATGCATGACACACCTTTGGCAGTGAACTAGGGATACTTTAAAACTTATAGACATATCAAAGAGAGGTTCAGTTGGAAGGGAATCAAGGATGATGTATTGAGGCATGTGAGAGAGTGTGTGAATTGTCAGTAGAACAAATCATAGAAGACCCATTTTGGAAGATTACTACAACCATTTACCATCCCATAGCAGAAGTGGGAAAGCATATCTATGAAATTTATCACAGGTTTACCGAGGGCGCAGGGAAGAGACTATATATATGTGGTGGTCTATCAAATGAACAAATTTGCACATTTCTTTGCCATATCCTCATAATAAAAGGAAACACATGTAGCATAATCGTTCTTCAGGGAGGTATTCAGACTCCATGAGTATCCAAAGTATATTTTCAGTGATAAAGACAACATGTTCCTTAGCATATTTTGGCAGGAAATGTTCAGGTTGGTTGGAACATAATTGACTACCAGCACTAGTTATCACCCTCAAATAGACGAACAAGCAGAGATTGTGAACAAGTGGTTTGAGAGATATTTTTGCAACTACGTGTCTGGGCAACAAAAGGCATGGGTAAAATGGTTTCATTTGGGGGAACACTTCTACAACACCACTTACCATATGTCCATTGGTATGACACCATTCAGAGCATTATATGTCTATGATGCTCCCTCATTTATTGAATTGGGATTTGGGGATAGTAGGGATCCCAAAACCAAGGATTGGATCCAGGAGAGATAGGACATTCTCAAATATATCAAGGACAACCTACATATGGCCTTGAATGAACAGAAGATATATGAATACAAGCATAGGGTCGAGCACACTTTCGAAGTGGGAGACTTGGTATTCTTCAGATTACAACCATACATGTACTATTCACTAAAGAAAATTGGTGAAGAAAATATTAAGCCCCACTTTTATGGACCTTACAGAGTGATTCAAAGAATTGGTGAGGTATATTATGAGCTGGATTTTTCATAGGGGAGTAAGATTCAGAATCTATTTCATGTTTCGTGCCTCAAGAAGGCATTGGGAAAATAGGTCACTACTTCAGCAGGGTTACCTCCATTGGATGAGGAGGGAAAACTAGTATTGGTCCCTATGGAGGCATTGGAGGTCCAGGAGAGGAAACTATGTAACAAGGTGATCTAAGAGTACATCATCATGTGGAGAGACTTGCTAGCAGATGATTCCACATGGGAGAGTGACCAGATTTTGCAACATCCAAACTTGTAATTTCTTGAGGACAAGCAATCTTAGGAAGGGAGGACTATAATGTCCCTTGAAAAATTGTCCTAAGTGATTATCATAGGCTATAGTCGGTGGAAAAATATAATTAATTAATTATTTAAATTCATCAGAGCAGAAAAATAATATATTTTAAAAGATGACTTTGAGTAATTAGGTAAAAATGTGCCTAAATGACTATTGAGTTAATAAAGTCACTTTTAATTTATTAAAAGGGTAAAAAGGGAAAATACGGGTCAACGAGAGAATTAAAGGAAAAGGATGGCACCCTCTCTCATTATGCATATTGTTATTTTCTAAAATGAAATTGAGAGAGCTCTTATGGCTTTAGACTCTTGGGACAAAAAACCCTAGAGAATTTAGAGATTGGTTTTGGTGGTGAGACTATCCACCCTGGCTGGTCATCGAGAGGATATCATCTAGGTATTCTTACTGTGCTTCATTGTGAAGGAGTTCATTTCATTACAACTAATATTTCTTTGTTAGTGGCTGAGATCTTTCCATTTATGTTGGGTTATCTTGTTTGACAGTGGAGCTTGATTGTGTGTGGGTCAAATCCTTTTGGAAGAGGGAAAGTTTGATTGAGGAAGGCCGAGTTGGTTTCTGTGGGTTGTTTCTAGAGTTGTGTGAACCATTTTACTTGTTTGGGAAGCCAAAATACTCTCGTTGTGTGCACTATTCACCTTGGGGGTCGATTTGTTCATCACTGAATGGGTGTATCTCTTTGTTGGCTGACTTATAAGTGAGTGAAGGTGCCATCTTCAAGAAAATGAGTTATGGTAGAAGCACTCTCCATTTCTGGGCCATATTCCTCACTGTTTGAGGTCGAATTGTTGATATAGGGGCTGATTTGTTGTGAAAGGACTGTTTTTGGGTTGAATCTTCTGTTACGAGGTTGTCTCTTTGTTGGAGAGGTCGAACGGTCTTATGGACAGAGAAACATACAAATCTGGGCGACCATTTTAGTTCCCATCCTGTTGTTACATATGTGTTTCATCCTACAGGCCTGTGATCGCTCCTATATGAATGTTGTGTAATTTATTGAGGTGTTGGAAGCCCATTCCTTTAACATACAAATAAAATCTTGTTTTTTTATGGTTGTTAATACATTGTTGTTTGTGTCTAAATATATTACTGCTACAATATGATGTCAATGCAATGAACTTTGGGCCTACATCTGTGTATTTTTGTGGTATTGTTACCTTCTTTGGTGTGATTCAAATACTCTTCAAAAGTTGTAAACTTTTTGTAGAAAACCATATAACAACAAACACATAAAATATTCTACAGTAGTCAATTGTTTGATGAAGGCCTAAACAACAATATAAGTAAAATTTAGGAAACAAATTAGTGGGAATATTACAAATACAGTGGAGGATATGGGGAGGAACATGCCAAGGATCTATGCAATCTTGGACAATATAAAAACATATTATCAATCCCACGTGATTGAGGTAGAAGGTAAGATTGATACTCATCCCATAGCTATTTTGATTGATTCTAGAACTAGTCATGGCTATATAGATCCAAATCTAGTTGAAAGAATTGAATTGAAGAAACGTAATAATGAAAATCATTGGTTAGTTCAGCTAGCTACTAGAACCAAGAGAAGAATCAAAGAGCTTGTTAAATATTTCCTAGTAAACATGAATGGAGTCAAGTACACTAAGGTAGATTTGAACATCATGCCACTTCGGTCCTATTACTTCTCGATTGGTATAGATTGGCTAGAAAAGCATCATGTTGTCTTAAATTGTTACAACGTGGATTTCACATGTCTTGATGAAGAAGGAAATTCAAGGACATTTCAAGGTATTCCAAGGCCTATATATGTTATATAGATTTCAACATTGCAAATGAAAATAAGTTTTAGAAAATGGTGCCAAATTTATGAAGCTCGTATGGAAGATCCAACAAAGGATAAGGAACCAAGTCTTGAAGATTATCTAGTCTTAAAGGAATATAAAGATGTGTTTGGGGAATTTCTAGGATTTCCACCAAATAGGGACATTGATTTCTCTATTGACTTCATGCCTGGAGTTTCCCTAGTGTCCAAAAATCCCTATAGGATGAGCACACTAGAACTAAAATAACTGCAAATGTAGCTATAAGAGTTGTTGAAGAAGGGGTACAAATGCCCAAGTGTTTCTCCTTGGGGTTCCCTAGTCTTTTTTGTGAAGAAAATGAATGTAAGTCTGTGGTTCTGTATCGACTTTAGACAATTGAAAAAAGTTACAATCAAGAACACATATCATTTTCTAAGGATCTTGATCAACTGAAAGAAGAAAATATATTTTCCAAGATTGAATTTAGATCATGTAATCATTAAGTAAGGATCGGAGAAGAAGATGCAAGAAAGATATATTTTCGGACAAGGTATGGTCACTATGAATTTGTGGTGGTGCCCTTTGGGTTAGAAAATGCACCTGCTACATTTATGTACTTGGTGAATGGAGTGTTCAGAGATTACCTGGACAATTTTTTTATTGTCTTCTTGAATGATATTCTTGTCTATTCCAAGACAAAAGAGGAACATGAACAACATTTGAGAATGGTGCTTCATGTGTTGAGAGAGAACCAATTATATTCCAAGTTAAGAAAGTGCAAAGAAGATACCTTATTTGGGTCACATTGTTTCAAAAGATGGCATAAAAATGGATCAAAAAAATATTGAATCAATCAAAAGTTGGTTGGTGCCAACACATATTTTAAAGGTTAGATCATTTATGGGTTTAGTTGGTTACTAAAGGAGATTCATTGTGGGATTCCCCAAGATTACACATCCAATAATGTCCTTGCAAAACAAAGTAGTAAAATTCAAATCGAATACCAAGTGTGAAGAAACTTTCCATCACTTGAAGGATTTATTAACCAATGCACCTATTTTAAAGGATGTATATCCAGATGATGATATTGTTGTGTGTGAAGATGCATGCAAGGAAGGGCTTGGTGGTGTCCTTGCGCAAAAATAGGCATGTAATTTTTTATGAGTCAAAAAAATTGAAGGAACATTAAATAAATTATGCTACACATGACTTGGATTTGGAAACCATTGTACATGCCTTAAAAATTTGGAGGCATTATCTCATGGACATAAAATTCAAATTAATGATAGATCATAGTGATTTGAAATACTTGTTTGAACAACCAACACTAAATTCTAGACAAATGATATTGATGAAATTTCTCAGTTAATATGACTTTAATATCAAGCACATAAAGGGAAAAGAGAATAAAGTGGTTGATGCACTCAACAGAAGGGTGTATGAAATGCATGCTACAATGATTAGTATGTGTAGGATAGATTTAAAAGACATAATTTTAGAGGTTGTAATAACGTACCATCATTATGTGCAAGTTAAAGAAAGATTATAGGAGACTAATGTGCAAAAAAAATATAAATATTAAAAAATAGAAGATGATGGAATCATCTTGTTCGGAAACATGGTTTATGTTCCCAACTCTCAAGAATTGATAAATTTGGTTCTAAAGTAGATGCACAATGTGCAATACGTTGGACACCCAGGATACCAGAAAACTATTACAGGTGTAAGAGACCAATTTTTGGTTCAATATGAAGAGAGAAGTGACTGATTATTTATCCAGATGCATGAAATTTTAGAAGGTAAAGGTTGAGCACATACATCCAGTGGGATTGCTACAACCATTTCCCATTCTTGAATGGAAATGGGAATTTGTTACTATTGATTTCATTACTAAATTTCTCAAGACAATAAGGCAACATGATTCTATCCTGGTAGTGGTGGACAAGTTTACAAAGACTGTACATTTCATTCCAGTAAAAGTAACTCATAAGGTATATGATATCGCAGAAATTTATATGAAAGGAAATGCTAGGATACATAGTGTGCCTAAGGCAATAATGTCGAACTGAGATCCCAAGTTCACTTCCAATTTTTGGAAGGTGTTTCTTAAAGGATTTGGGACCAATTTGAATTCTAGTACAACATATCATCCAGATTCAAATGGGTATACATAGAGGATTAATCGGATAATTAAATATATGTTGAGAATTTATGTAATGGACAAGCCTTCTAAGTGGGAGGACTATCTCTATTTAGTTGAATTTTATTACAACAATGGGTGTGAAGAATCATTGGAGATGATTTCACTTGAATCATTATATGCCATAAAATATAGCATGCGAGTAAGTTGGGATAAACCAGTAGATAGAACCATTATTGGGATAGAATTGTTAAGGAAAATGGAAGAGAAAATGGTAAATATTAGGAAAAATTTGAAAGTTGTACAAGACAGGAACAAGATCTATGCCTATAAAGGAACAACAAATAGATAATTCAAAGTGGGAGAACATGTGTGTTTAAAGGTTAAATCCAAGAGGAGCTTAGATTGGAAATTTTCCCAAAATTGGCAGTGAGATATCGTGGGTCATTTGAAGTTTGAGAAAGGATAGGCCTAGTTGCATACATGATTTCATTACCTAAATCCATGGTAATTTATAACATGTTCCACATGTCTTTATTAAATAAGTTATGTTCCTAATCCTGACCATGTGATTGATTGAAATATGATCTATATGGAACATGAAAGGGAATTTTGGGTGGAGCTAGTGTGCATTTTGGACCAGAAATTTAGATTTCTTAGGAACAAATCCATCAACTTAGTAAAGGTCCAATAGACCTTCTACAATCTTGAATATGCCACGTGGGAACAAAAATAGGTCATGTGGGAGGAGTACCAATAATTGTTTGCAATTTTTGAAGAAAGTTGAATGTGCATTGTACATAAGTGTACAAAGAATCCATTTTGGAAGCTGAAGTTCTTGAAGCCACAACTTTGAGACTTCCCCACATACCAATGTTGGATCCCATTCATTTGGTTGTGCAGGTTGAGTGGATCGAGAGTTGTTGATTGGAATTTTTGGATGAGTCATTAAGTTGCAAAAGTATCAAGTATTTTGATGTAAAAATTTGTGTATGTAATTATGTAAGATTGTATAGTGATGTGCACTGAAGATATAGAAAATTATAGGGGGAGCGGAATGTAAAATACTTAATTTTAATCTTTAGTTTAGCGATGTATAATGTAAATATGATGTATGGTCGCAGGCCAAGTGATGTAATATGTAAACTTTGTATATCATAAATAAGATGTATTGTCAACTGTAAACAAACATGGACAAAGACATAGGGACTAAGTTTCCACAAAAAAGGGGGTTCAAGGGGGAAGTGCCTATGTCTATTAAATCCAAATTATCTTTCCAAATCATCTTTTCTATGAACCTTTTATTTCCTTTGGAGTGTTTCCAATCCCCAATCATTGAATACATGTAAGAGGGTTGGTGTGTGAAGTCACCTCACATAATTTTTGAGAGCATGGGATAAGTACAAGCAAGCATGAGGGAAGTATGAGATTCAAGAAAATTCTTTTGGGAAAGAGTGAGAGTCAGGAAATCACAAGAAGAGAAGAAAATTTGTATGGAAAGAGGAGAGAAATTTTTACATGCATATTTTTGGATAGTAAGGGAGTTTTGACCGTTGAAGCTTGAAGGTATCCATAGTGGGCATGTGTAACAACTTGTTGGAGCTATAAATTCATGCAGAAATAGGTTTTATTCCTGTGAGTAAGATTATGAGCAAGAAAGTGTAAAAGTGAGAAAGTAAGTTTATGTTGTGAGACTTCTTGCGTAGTTGTATATTCCCGTAGTCCCCGGCAAATATATTTCATGTCCAACCTATGTTGGAGCCCTAGAGGGAAGTGGGATAGCTTGAAGGTTTGCATGGTAGAAAAGGGAATCTCATTCCTTGGGTTGTGTGGGTTGAGGGGAAAGAGAGACGACGGATTGGAGAGCAAGTTTAACTGGAAATTTAAATAGACCTTAGAATAATGTCGAAGGAATACATACATAGAACATGCATGGGATTGGAGAAAAGAAGATCTAAATACAAAGGATTTCCCTTCCTTCAATGGGTGGGAAAAAGAGAATCATAAAAAGTATGACATCAAATGGAGTGGGATAAATGAAAAAAATTGCACTTAATCCTATTGTTGATTTTTAGAATGCATAAGAAAATCATCATAATTAGATTCCAATGAGAATGAGTAAGAGTTTTCTAATGTCTTTATAAATATGTTACACCGTGATTTTATTAGAAGCTACAAAGTCATTGGTTCGTGTGGAAATATAAGTCCATTTGAGAATGCCATCATCTTCAAATACGAGGAAAGGGTTGGGTTCCATTGTCATTTACCATAAGGACAAAGATAATGTTTCTTCACATATATGTTGTGATCATAGACATCTATATTTAGGAAAACAATCAACATGCTGCAAATTGATAAAATATTATCTTATATTCTTATCTCATAATCAAGTGAATGAGTTAAATCCATTAAAGAGAACAATAACCATAAGAGTCAATTCAATGGTGTGAATATGTACATGTGCAAATGAATACCGTGAAAGTGAAAAATAACCATAATGGCGTGAATATGGACAGGTGCATATAGATACAATGGAAGTGGAAAAGGTGAATGGTGGGGAAAGACTTATTACTGAAAAGAAAACGTGATGTATCACATGAAAACATGGCACCATTTATATCTGATTCGTGATGGACCATATGAAAACATGGCACTATATGTGATTCCTGGAACATTTCGTCATTTCCCTTGATGAAATGTAAGCAAGTTCATATTCACGACAAACCAATTAGAGCGCATTCATGAAACTGGAGAGGAAATGTACAAGCGTGCAATATTGCACTGCTACAATAAACTCTGGGATTGAATATACAGATTCAAATGCATGTATTCCAAATTTCGTCATGAGCATGGCATTCTGGAATGAGAAGAACCAATTCTATTTACGATTCGTTACAAAATAATTCCATATATTTCTCTTTGTATATAAATATGATTTCATTTTTCATTCAAGATGCAATTGAAGCAAGTAATATAAGTTTTGAAAATAACATATCTGAGCTTCAAGTTCAATCCACAATTATAGAATTGATGTCATATGTGTATAATTACTTCAGTGTATAGATGTATAAAGTTACATATGTAAGTTTATCATGTTTGTTGTTGGTCACCATTTACCCATATTACCATCTATAAAACATGAGAAAGTATTCTTAATATTTTGGGCGAATAAGTTTCTTCAGAAAAATAGAAAGTTATAACCTTAACAATTCACATGTATTACTTGATTGATAATCTGATCATGGAAAATAAACAATGCCAATGCATGCCAAAAAATGGACCACATGTCCTCTTTTCAATAAAAAATCAAACATATAATTTGCATGTATGCCCAAATGTTATGAATTTTTCGATTGGAAAATTATTACGAGAATAGTTTTAGAGTTGTACTCTGGCCTTTCCGGATACAATATTTTGTGATATTTAGATTTCTATCTGAGCGCAGTATTGGCCTTACTATTTCGTTTTTAAAAAATCGTATCAATTGAATTTGTAGTTCAATGGTTTGTTGTTGGGTATGTATTATATTATTTGCACAAGTAGTAGTGTCTGCATTGCGTTGGGCACGCATGGAGGTTTGAGGGGGGCGAAATCCCCCTGTGTGTGGGTTTGGGGGCATCACCCTCGAGAATTGTTTTTCCTTGGAAAGCGTGTCACTTTTTTTGCCTCGTTTTTCATGTTGCCTCAATTTTTCGTGTCCATTATTGGGTGATTTTTTGGTACATGGTTTTTTACCGATGGGTTTCTATTTTCGGTTAAGGAATTAGGGTTGTTGACTAATCCATGTCATTGGGTTAGGGTGTTGGATGTCGCTGGCTCCTATATGTATATTGTATTATAAACAATGTATCACTATGAATGAATATAGAATATGTTGGTTTTCCCGGTTTGGGTTTCCATGAGAAAAATATCTATGTACTGTTTGTATTTTCCATTGTATCTTTTTTGTTCTTTTACCGAAAATATGTTTGTAGTAAATATTGTACAAGGTTAAAATCTACATTTGGTATCAGAGATTTGTTGGCTTTAGAGGGATGCATTTGTGGTCAAGGGTTTGGCTCGGGACTGTGATAAGCCTTGTTACAATGGGAGATATGTGGTATTTATTTTTCAGGTGAAAATAAATGGCGAGCAATTCAAAAATGGAGATCAAGAAGTTTAATGGGAAAATTTTTGAGTTGTGGAAGCTCAAGATGGAAGATGTTGGTGGACAGAGATCAATGAATTGTGATATATCC
>JZKD02S1992784.1:20651-39570 GCA_000966675.3 Picea glauca | reverse complement strand
GACGCTCCCAGGAAATAAATAGAACTAAGTTCTTGAGTGGGAGATCTAAGTCTAAGGGTAGATCTAAATATCCCAGAAAGTTTGTAAAGGTATGTTGGAGATGTGGAAAAGAAGGGAACTACAAGAAGCAGTGTATATCCAAAGTTGGGAAAAAGAAGGGATCTGGAGAATCTCCTTCTACAGAAGAAAATACCTCCAAGGAAGAAGGAGGGGATGTGTACTTGGCTTCTTCAAGCATGCATGCAGATCACGAGGCATGGTTGGTTGACTCAGGTGCATTCTTTCATATGACTTCCCAAAGGGAGTGGTTCTATGAATATGAAATATATGATGGAGGTAATGTTTTCCTAGTTGATGACTCGACAAACAAAATCATAGGTCGAGGAAAAGTCAAGTTGAGGCTCATAGATGGAAGGATTAGAACACTACCTGGTTCAAGGAGCAATGGTGTTGTTGAAGGGAGTTCATTTTGGAACTCTGTATATGCTGCAGGGAAGCACTATTAGTGATGGGTGTAATAGTTCCATTGTTCATGATATTGGAGTTGAAAAAGAAATAACTCCTACAGTCTTTGGAGAAAAGGTTATGTTGTAGCATCAAATACTAGGGCATATCAGAGAGAAGGGTCTTCGACTACTACACGGTAAAGGTATGGTTGAAGTTATTTGTAACTTCTCTCTGGATTTTGATTTATGTGAACATTGTGTATATGGGAAGCAAAATCAGGTAAGATTCCTCTTTGGTGCATCGAGGGCAGAAATAATGTTACATCTAGTTCACAGTGATGTTTTTGGACCTGTATCAATCCCATCATTGGGAAAAATTGTGTACTATGTCTCATTTATAGATGACTTCTTGAGGAATACTTGGATATATTTCCTCAGGAAGAAATATGAAGTCTTTGACATGTTTAAAGAGTTTAAGGCTCTTGTTGAGAATCAAACATAGAAAATAATTAAGGTGTTGAGGACAGATAATGGAAGAGCGTATTGCGGGAATGAATTTGAAGAATTATGTAAGAAGTGTGATATAGCAAGGAAGAAGACTAATCTATATACACCTCAGTAGAATGGAGTTGCAGAAAGGATGAACAGGAAGCTGATGGAAAAAACAAGGTTCATGCTTAGTGGTTATGGGTTAGGGAAATAACTTTGGGCAGAGGCAGTGGGTACTACATGTTACCTGGTCAACAGATCAACCTCATCAATGCTGGATGACAATACTCCACAAGAGTTATGGATTAGTAAGAAAAATTTTGTCACACATCTCAAGGTATTTGGCTATGATACATATGTTCATGTTCCAAAGGAAAACATGAGTAAGCTAGATAAGAAGGTTGAAAAGTGTATATTTATTGGATATAAAGATGGTCTTAAAGGTTATAAGCTTTGGAACCCATAAACTAAGAAGGTAGTGTATAGCCAAGATGTGGTATTTAGATAAATGAAGGATGTTGTTAAACAGGAAGTCCTACCAAGTAAGTAAGAACCAGATAAAATAGAGTTTGATTTAAAGGATGATGAATTAGACTCTACAGAAGAACAAGAATCAGAAGAATAAGATCCTCATATTCCAATATTGAGGAGGTCAGTTCAAAAAAGAAGGCTACCGGAAAGGTATACTCCATCTGATTTCTATTCAAATTTTTCTTTGTCTATTACTGATGATAATCCTAGAACTGTCAGGGAGGCAGTGGATTCAAATGATGGAAATCTCTGGAAAAAGGCCATGGATGAAGAAATGGCAGCCTTTGATAATAATGAGGCTTGGGATCTAGTGGATTTGTTGAATGGAATAAAGCCCATTGGCATAAAATGGGTATTTAAAAAGAAGCTAAATGTAGAAGAAAAAGTGGAAAAATACAAAGCTTGGTTAGTTGAAAAGGGTTATTCTCAGGTTGAGGGAATTGATTTTGGTGAGATTTGTTATCCTGTTGCCAATTTAACCTCTATAATATTTATGTTATTTGTTGTTGTTGCATTTTATTTTGAAGTAGAATAGATGGATGTGAAAACAACATTCCTACATGGGGATCTGGAAGAAGAAATCTATATGATGAAGCCAAAATGATTTGTTGTGGAGGGAAAGAAGGAGCTAGTATGCAAGCTAAAAAATTATTTGTATGGTTTAAAACAATCACCAAGGATGTGGTATCAAAAATTTGATACTTATATGTTGGGACTTGGTTTCACAAGAAGCAAAGAGGATCATTGTGTGTATTTTAAATTAATTGGTGATAATTTGATTTATTTGATCTTGTATGTGGATGACATGTTACTGATAGGAAACAACAAGGAGATTATCCAAAATGTGAAAAATCAGTTGTCCTCTAAATTTGACATGAAGGATATCAGTGCTTAAAATTTCATTTTGGGAATGGAAATTAAAAGAGATCGGAAAAAGAGGAAACTCTGGTTAAATCAAAGAAAATATGTCGAGACAATATTGCAGAGGTTTAATATGCATGAATGTAAACCGATCAAGGCTCCCATTCCTATTGGTGTAAAGTTATCTATGGACCAGTGTCCCACGACACAGGAAGAAGAGGAGGAGGACATGTCTCATGTTCCATATGCGAGTGCAGTTGGTAGTTTGATGTCTGCAATGTTATGTACTAGACTGGACATTGCACATGTATTGAGATTTTTGAGCAGGTATATGTCAAAACCAGGGAAGGATCATTGGACAACAGTAAAAAGGATTTTCAAGTATTTGCATGGAACTGCTAGCTATGGATTATGCTACCAAGGAAGATTAGGATTGGATAGAGTGGTTACAAATTTCCCAAGAACCCAGGTTCACTTACAAATTTTGGAAGGGGTTGTTTAAAGGATTTGAGACCAATTTGAATTTCATTTCAAAATATCACCCAGAGTCAGATGGTTGGACATAGAGGGTTAATTGGATAATTGAAGATATGTTGAGAATGTATGTAATGGACAATCCTTCTAAGTGAGAGGACTATCTCCATTTAGTTGAATTTTATTACAACAATGGGTATGAAGAATCATTGAAGACGAGTCCATTTGAATCATTGTATGAATAAAAATGCAACATGCTAGTAAGTTGGGATAACCCAGTAGATACAATCGTTATTGGTCTATAATTGTTAAGGGAAATAGAAGAGAAAATGGTAAAGATCAAGAAAAATTTGAAAGTTGCACAAGAGCTATGTCGATAAAGGAAGAACACATAGAGAATTCAAAGTGGGAGAGTATGCAATTTTAAAGGTTAAAGTCAAGAGGAGCTCACTGAGATTGGAAAGTTTCTCAAAATTGGCAACGAGATATTGTAGGTCATTTGAAGTCCTAGAAAGGATAGGCCCAATTGCATACATTATTTCATTACCTACATCCATGAAAATTCATAACATGTTCCATGTGTATTTATTAAATAATTAGGTGATTAATCTTAACCATGTGATTGATTGGATTGTGATCTAGGTAGAAAACAAATGGGACTTTCAAGTGGAGCCAGTGTGCATCTTGGACCGAAAATTCAAAGTGCTCAAGAAAAAATTCATCGGCCTGGTAAAGGTCCAATGGACTTGTTATAATCCCAAAGATTCCACATGGGAGCATGAAGAGGCCATGTGGGAGGAGTACCCACAAAGTTTTACAAGTTTGAAGAAAGTTKAATGTGCATTGTACATAAGTGTACAAAGAATCCATTTTGGAAGCTGAAGTTCCTAAAGCCACAACTTTGAGACTTCATGTATAACCAATGTTGGATCCCATTCCTTGGGTTGTGCAGGTTGAGTGGATTGAGAGTTGTTGGTTGTAATTTCTGTGTGAGTCATTAAGTTGTAGAAGTGTCGATCATTTTAATGTAAAAGTATATGTATATAATTATGTAAGATTGTGTAGTGATGTGCACTGAAGGATAATGAAAATTGTAGGGGGAGGGGAATGATAAATCCCCATTTTAGCGATGTATAATGTAAATAGGATGTATGGTCATAGGTCAAACAATGTAATATGTAAAATTTGTATATCAGAAATAAAATGTATTTCCAACTGCAAACGGACATGGACAAAGACATGGAGACTAAGTTTACACAAGGGAAGGATTTCAAGGGGGAAGTACCCATGTCTATTAAAACCAAACCATATTTCCAAATCATCTTTTATATGAACCTTCTATTTCCTCTGGAGTGTTTCCAAGCCCCAATCATTGAATACATGTAAGAGGGTTGTTGTGTGAAGTCACCTCACATAGTTTTTGAGAGCATGGGATGAGTATAAACAAGCATGATGGAAGTGTGAGAGTCAAGTAAACCCTTTTGTGGAAGAGTGAGAGTCAAGCAATCATGGGAAGAGAAGGAAATTTGCTTGGAAAAAGGAGAGCAATTTTACATGGATATTTTTGGACAGTAAGGGATTTTTGAGTGTTGAAGCTTGAAGGTAGCCATAGTAGGCATGTGTAACAACTTATTGGAAATATAAATTCATGCAGAAATAGGTTGTATTCCTGTGATTAATATTATGAGCAAGAAAGTGTAAAAGTGAGAGAGTAAGTTTATGTTGTGATAATTCTTGTGTATCTCTAGATTATTGGAGTCCTCGACAAAGATATTTTCTATCCAACCTATGCTAGAGCCATAGGCAGAAGTGGGATATCTTGAAGGATTGTGTGGCAGAGAAGGGGATCCCATTTATTGGGTTGTGTGGGTTGAGGGGAAAGAGAGCTGGTAGATTGGAATGGCTGAAGGAATTTAGTTGCTAAGAGGGGACAATAGCGAGCCTTGGGAACCATAGTCTCTTGTGGGTTAAAAGTATCAACTCGAGGATGACTTGTTGTTGAGAAATAGAACAAGAAGTTTATGGTTAGGTGGAACATCCATCCTCTATAGTGGGTTGCATATTTGATAAGATATGTGTTCATACCCACCATGCTTAATTATGCTGAATGTTGAGTTAATTGTTGTGCATTTCACTCTAAAGCTTATCTTATTTATTGCTACTTGTTGTGGGTAAAATGATGCATTTGAACTTGTGTTTTTATGTGATTGAATATTGTTGTATGAATTTAACTATTGTTGAACCCATTTGAATTAATTACATTTACATATTTAATTAATATGTACAATTGCATGAGATTATTTATCGTGCTGTGTATTTTCTGCATTTAGGATTGGTATCAGAGTTATAATTTGATCATTTTTAGAAGTAGCATGACCCAACTTGGAGGTTGGGTACATTATGGTTCTGTGTATTAGTATTTTATTCTTATTTTTTTGTTTTCCTAAGTTCCATTGCTAATTTAGATCTATTCTATATAAATCACGAGTTCTTGTTTCGAAATTTGTAAATCTCTCACCTAGTGCCTATCTAACCATGTCCTATAGTGTTAAAAATTCCTAGCCTTTTATTCAAAAATATCAAATAATTTCCCTTAGGAATGGACAATGGAATATGCAATGGTCTCAAGTGATGTAGCAAGGGAAAGGGGTGATGTCTCTTTGGTGCTTCTCAAAGAGCTAATTAGGTTTCTCATTGTTTCAATCCCATTGTCTATGTTAGTGTTTGCATCTTCACTTGGTGGTTGGGGGTTAGGGTTGGGAATTTATTGAGATGGTGATGGTGGGTTGGGTTAAGGTTTTGTTCATGTGTAGGCTCCATGAAAAAATATTTAAAAGGCTACAATTTAACAAGAATTTAAAAACATATTTCCTTTCTTGATTTGTAGAATTTAAGAGATGTAAACATAACAATTGACACAAAAACCTACCTAGAAGTGGAAGAAATGATGGAGAACGAAATATAATCTAGTGCCAAAAACCAATAATGGAAATGATTGTAACCTCCCTTGTCCTCGTCATACTCAAATGTACTACTCAATTTCTCTAGAACAATCCTCCTCATCCTTAGTAACATGCGTCATGGTTTAGAAATAATGAAGAAGCCACAACCTTTTTCTTTTTCATTTATAGAAAAAGGAATGTACGCTCTTAGCAATGCACTTGCATTATTAATGGGCACACGTTCCTAGAATCTGAACATGTTCCTTTAAATTGAATTGGAAGATTGTTATAGAAAAATGAATGTACACTTTTAGCAATGCACAAAACTTGACTTGGAGAACTAATTAGCAAGTCTAGATGGTGGTTTAAATATACCAACGGATAATGTAAAAGGAATATATACATGTTATAGAATTAATTTCCACCCTAAAGGACCAAAAGGGAATCTTGTAGAAGATGAAATCCGAGACACATCTCCAGCTCAGGATTTGGGTCACTTTTGAAGGGCGTTGCTTGGCATATAAGGACAAAAAGCAAGGCATCACTATTCATCTATAGTACAACCAACGATGACCTATGCAACCTTCTAGATTCATTCAGTTTAGAAGAGGAAACAGAGGGATGAGTCGGTTCTTTATGGCATGAGCCTTGGAACTTACATCGTTCGAGTATCCATTGGTCTCTAGAAGATATAGAAGCTCTTCCAAGCCTCTTCCAAGGATCTATATAAAGAAAGAAAATATTGAGCATAGGGACAAAGAATTATTTGCAAAATCATGTTGTCCAAATAGAAATGAGCTTCTCCATTACACAACTACCACAATCAGATTTCCTAGTTTGATTAAGAAGCTGAGGAGGAGAAAGGGGCCAAGGAGGATGCATCTACACTAAAGGTATGATGTCTCACATATTCTTTGCATTTTGAGATAATAGATCATTATTTTTCCCCATAAATATTTGTGTTATGTTCATGAATGTTTAGATTTGTTCTTGCAATGAATAGATCAATTTGGATCTAAATTATATTAGTGATTTCTAACACTAGGATAAGAAGTAGATTAGTGTTTGTTTGTTGTTTGTGTGTAGGGAGCAAGTTGCAAGTACTAGAGATGGAACTCAATATCTGCAACAACCAAGACATATAAGGACTACCTTAAGAAGTAAGGTATTCCATTCTCTCCCTTCTTGGTATAAAGAGAATTACTTGTTTAAATATAGGAAATCCATAGAAATATAGCCCTCTGTCTATTTACGTTAAGTAGGAAAATCGTAGGGAGATGTCATTGTCCACCCATGAGATTTTCTCCGTAACAGAACTGACAACTGCATTGGGGAAGAATATTTGATTCTTCTCTATTTTAGAATCCATTTCCAATTATCCTTTGTTTTAGTTTATGTCTTCCCTGATACTCTCTCAGAGTTTAGATGTCTCAGATCTAATAGATCTAAGACATATATTTATTTTTTCAAAAAATTTGCAGTAGTCGCTTGTTTCTCTATTGGTGTCCAGCAATGAGTCACGTGTTGCAGATCCTACAACCAACGATGATCCATGTAAACTTGGAAAATTGCAGGGTTATCATATTTTTGTGGTCAGATCTGATTTTTCTGATCCCAGGGGCTTGAGATTGGTCTATGCCAGTAGATCTTGTCTCTGATTGAGTCCTTTTGTCACACCTTTTGTCTTCAATCTTGGTTTGAAGTGTGTTTGTGTGTATTTATTGGATTGATTGTGTACACTTGATTGTTGTCTAATGATCCATTGAAGTTGGGAAGTGCACCTAACATATATGGTCAGATCTGGTAGTGTCCTGTATTGATTACATTTAGTTTTTTTACCATCTTGTGATTAGTGTTCATTTCTAGATCTACGTCCATAGTGAGTTTTGGGTGAGATTCTTTTAGAGACATTGGAGCAAGATTTTCAACATTACTACCAATTTCTTACAACCCTTCTTTGTTGGTTTTCTAGTTTTCCATTTGCAGATTGTGTTCTTGCTTAGATTAAGAAACCCTTTGCATTGTATTTGGAAAAATAAAATAAAAAACATGCTTATGAGTTTTTGAAGCATTAGGAACAAACAATGCATTGGTGAAGTGTTTGTTTTGATTTCTTGTAAGAATTTTGGATCTGAATTGTTTGCATGGTTGCTTAGTGTTTGAGATCGCGTTTTGAAGTGTCTAAAGAAAAAGATCTTTTTTCCCTCCCATAGTTAGAATTCATAAAATTGAATTCATAAAGATCTCTTCCCCTTGACATAAAAAAAAAACCATAACAAAAATATCCCTATAGCTAAAATCAACTATACTTTTTTCTTTGTTAGCAAACCAACATTATATAGGTTTAGGGACTTGGAAAAGGATTGGAGAGTAAACTCTCCAAGGCCACCAAAATGAAACCTAGAGACATTAAAGAGTGTAAAATTTATTTTTGCAACTCGTGTGTTAGGAAGCTCCTCTAACACAGGAGTTAAGCACGAGATCAGATCGAGGAAAGTAGGGAGATTACCCATTTCTTCTTTTTCTGGTGTTTTTGGTATCGATTTGATTACTAGATCTATAGGGGGTTTCATTGTTGCCACACCTGTATGTGAGGTAACGCCTTCGAAGATTTGGGCACAATTACCCTGCCCTTACGTGTGGTTGGAACTATGATTGTTCACCCGATCATTGATTGTGAGGTGGTAGCCTTGGTGACCATTCCTAGGTATCCTATAGAGGTGATTGTAGGTGGGACGTTCCTGTAGTACCTTGGGAAGACATTTGTTCAGGGTCTTAGTTCCCCTAGAGGGTGTTCACCTTAATAAAGGGTGCTTGCACCGATCAGGGTTGTTTCATGTCATTCATCATAATTTCTCCTCATATCTTGGCTAGCCAATGTTGTGGGCACTTCATCTCCCCTAGAGAGTTGGTTTTCGAAATCCCCCCAGAGCCATTGGTTTTCTTGTTGTTGTCCTAGATATTTTAGGGGTGTGCTCTTTGGTTCCGTGTCTATGTAAGCATTAGGTTGAACTCCATTTTGATTTGCACATATTGATTTCACTGTGGTTGAATCACCATGTTAGTCCCATCTATTACAAGGACTAGAATGAATCATAGAGGTACAACCACCTCTTAAGTGACACACTATAGGTGACCACGAATTAGAAGAGTCCCATCTTTGGTTTGAGGAGACTAGTTTGGTTGAAGTGGAAATGGTTGACGAAATTCCTCCACCAAAATTTAACCCTCCTTTGACTAATATGGAAGAACCCACACTTATCCAGGTAAGGGAACTTTTTAGTGAACCCTTTATTTTTTAGAAATCCTCACACCATGTTAGGACCAAGTGTTTCATCTAGTGTGTTTTATCCATCAAACCCATACATAAGTGGCATAGGGGGAATCCTTTTGATGTTCACATTATCTTTCATGAGAACCATTGGAACTGCACCATCTATGACTTTTTCTAAAGGTTCCTCGATTTGGGGGACACCGACTATGTCTTCATTTACATATGTCAGTTTACCAAGAATTCCTATTCCCATCCCATCCATTATGATTCCCACCTATGTATCTTCTTCTAGTGGGTGGGAGAGCCTTGGCTTCGGCATGGGGGTGGAGTTCCTTCCACCTCCACCATTCCTATGAGAGGATCAACATCAAAAGGTGCTAGTTTACCTTTTGGATTGAACATTCCTAGTCAAGCTGGGGGCAATAGTATGTGAGGAGGGTTTAACTTCCCATGGGTTAGTACACCCTTCTCTACAGACACATCCCTTGGGGGTAAATTTCCATAATGGGGATGATTTACCTTTACTAATACCTATTTTCTTGGGGGGTTCTTCCCTGGGACTAATGTTTGAAACACTTTTCCTTTAGGGTCTACACCTACCCCTTGGGGAAATCCCCTTAGAGAAATGTCTAGTATTGGGAGAAACCATGCTCCCAAAAGTGCCACCATCCTTGGGGGAACTCACTCTTCTTGAACACCTCAAACCTTCGGTAATAAAAACATAGGGGGATCAGAATGTTCATCTGGGACTTCAAGAATTTCATCTTCCCCCCAATATTCATTTTCTCATACGTTGTTTCCTTTCCTTCCAACGTTAGACTTACCTAGTTTGTCATGTTTGAAAAACAACCCTATTTATCATAACCCTTCATGGCCATTCATTCCTACGAAGCTACCATTAGACATGCCCAAATTCAATGGAAAGCTAGGAGAAGACCCCTCCACACACATCATGACATACGATTTGTGGTGTTCATCCAATTCTTTGATGGACGATAGTGTGAGGTTGGGTCTTTTCCAAAGATCCCTGACTGGATGTGCCACAAAATAATACATTGACTCAAAAGGAGATTCCTTTAAATTTTTTAATGACTTTGCAATGGTTTTTTTCACCCATTACCAATTTCCCATATGGTATGAGATTGGAACATATCTCTTGATGTCTCTGCGACATACCACCATGCACATTTTTAATCATATACATGAGTGGAGGCACAAATGTAGGCTGATGAAGATTTAGATTCCAGAAAAAATCCTAATGGAGTGGTTTACAAAGTCCCTCTTACCACCCATTTCCAAGGATGTAGCTAGGACAAGGCGACTACCGAGGAGAAAGCCATCATGCATGCCCAATGTGACTTAGGTTTGATTTATTCTCATTCAAAAACTATCTATGATATTATACTTCATGATCCTAGGCCATTAACAAATCCTAAGAAGCCAAATGAAGGACCCCATGCCGATGGTGTTTTGGGTTATGTTTCCCATGCCTCTGTGGGAAAATTAGATCACCAAATGGTTCACTTGTCTATCTCGTCAAAACCATCAACTTCTAGCTCTAATGCTCAAACTACAATGGTCCCTAATCATACCTCTAAGGTGAACTCAATGAAATCCATGAAAATGAACAATCCTCAACAACCTCGAGGAAAGAAGAAGAGGAATAAAAGAAAAAATCCAACACTGAGAAAGGGACCACTCCTAGCCAAAATAATCAAGGGGCAGGCATGAAAGAGAAGAAGAAGAGTTGGTTCCCTTGAATTATCTGCAGGGAGGATGATCCAGATTTTATGAGCAGAACGAAGTGGATGTAGATTATTATTAATCTTTAATACATAAAAATATAACAGGTATGCGATAAAACAATAGAGATATAGTAAAACTGGTTTCTATTAACTCGGGAAATAATTCAAAACTGTAAAATGCAGCGGAAAACAAGCTTGTTGGAATGGTGGCGGCTTATCTCTGAGAAGATATGTGATGGTTGCGCTCATTCACAAGAATATGAGTACAATGAGGCTCTAAAGGCCTTTTTACAATAAATATGAATTCCAAAACCCTATACATCCAAAAACATAACCCTGGGAGATGAAGCGCCAAAAGTCATGTGGGCCCCGTTGGGGTAAGTTAGTACATTAACTTCATGGGGTCATAACTTTTGCATACGATATTTGTTTAGGGCGCACGATAGCTCGTTGGAAAGGTATTGACGAGGAGATTCATTTAGGGGGATCAATAAAATACGTTGGCTATAATTGAGAGGAAATATCGTGAAAAAATGTCGTTTAGACCCTCAAACTAGCCCCCGAAGTTAAAAACTGCTAAAATCAATAAATTGCCAAAATTGTCAGAAAATTGTTTTGAGCCAGTTGGAGAAGTTGGGTGGCCACAGATATCCACCTAGATCAATCATCCCTATGTAGGAAGCAATGGTCTCCATTGCATTGAGTTCCCCCATCAGATGAGGAAATTTATGCTGAATTTGGCCCCTGGTGAGCCACTTTCCTTGGTGCAGGAGCTTCCCTGCTTTGACAACTCGATAAAGTTGGATCCTCTGCTAGTGATTCCCCTTGACCTGTGTGTCCACAATTTGATCCCTGTATGATTTTTCATGCATTCAGGGTTGATATCTATTGGTGTCAATTTTTCTTCTATCTCTGAGGTGTCCAATAATGGTGGGAAATATGGCCGAAGGAGAGCCACGTTGAAAACTAGGTGCAGACCAAGGAATGGAGGAATGTTGAGCTCAAAAGAATTATCTCCCACAACCTTAATGATGGTGTAAGGCCCATAATTAAGTGGATGAAGCTTTCGATGGGACCCTGTAAGGCGTTCTTTTTTCAAATGCAGCCAAACTTTGTCTCCCACCTGAAACTTATGTGGCACCCGATGTTGATCATGGAGTTGCTTGTACTTGGCATTGGACTTCTGTAAAATATCCTGAACCTGTTGGAAGATGTGTTGGATTTGCTCGATGAACTGGGTGGCTTTATTAGCTTTAGCTGGAGCAGGTGACGAGTCGATCAGGGTGGCCAAAAGGGGTAGTGCAACGTCCATGGGATCCAATGGTTGGAATCCCAATCCCACCTAAAAGGGGCTATGGTCAGTTGAGCTATGCAGGGCCCGGTTGTAGCTGTGCTGAACGTATGGGAGATTCTCGTCCCATGTGCGGGGGTTCTTGGAATTGTACATGTGAAGGATATTCACGATCATCTGATTGACGACCTCGGTTTGGCCATCTGTCTGGGGATGGAAGGTCATTGATTTGGTGAGCTTGGTGTCCAGCAGTGACTAGAGGCTTGACCAGAATGTGTTGAGGAATCGATTATCCTGATCAGAAAAAATGGTTTGTGGGATTCCAAAATGTACCCACACTTTCTCAAAGGAGATCTTGGCAGTGACCTCTGCGGTGATGCTCTTCTTGTAGGGGGCCAGAAGCACCATTTTAGAAAAGAGATCAACAACCACGAAAACACATTTATTCCCTCGCTTGGTGGTCAGAAGGCCTGACATGTAATCCATTGAGATGGATTCCCATGGCCTATGAGGAGTAGGTAAAGGGGTGTACAGGCCTTATTTCTTACTGGTGGGCTTAGCAATAATGCAAGCAGTGTAAGAACTGATATATTTGTTGACATCCTCCTGAAGTTTTGGCCAGTAAAAATGTTGTTGTATCACTTCCACTGTCTTTTCGACGCTGAAGTGTCCTGCTACCCGACTGTAGTGGGATTCCCAAATCAGCTTTGCACTCTCATTTTATGGAATGTAGCGATGGCCCATATGACACAACAATCCATCCTGAAGATGGAAATTAGTGACGACTGAGTGTGTGCCCAACATTTTGTAAGTGTTGGCGAAATCAAGGTCTGTTTCATAGAGTTGGGGCCACCCGAAGGTTTCGTGGTCGCAATATTCTAGCACTGTGGTGAGTGTTGTGACTGGAGGTCGGCTGAGGAAATCAACGACTCGGTTGGTACTTCTTGTTTTGTACTTGATGTTGAGGTGGAACTATTGTAAGTATGTGGACCACTTCTGATGGCGGTCATTATGCAATTTTCCTTGGGTCTGCATGAACTACAAGGGCTTATGATCAATTTGGATGATTGTCTCTTTCCCAAGAATGCAATGCATCCACTGTCGACAGGCTTGCACAATGGAGTGCATTTATTTGTCATAAGTAGGGTACTTACAAATGACATCTGATAGTGTCTCACTGTGATAGGCCACGGGGTGGTCATGCTGAGTGAGAACTGTGCCCACAACATAGAATGAAGCATCTGTCTCGATCTCAAAGGGTTGTTGTAGGTCAGGTAATGAGAGTACTAGTGTTGAGCACAAATGCTGCTTCAAATCATCGAACTCTTGTTGTTGATACAGACCCCCAAAAGAAATTTCCTTACCACCTCCTCTGGTTACTTGGCTAAGGGCCCATGCAATATGGGAGAACCCCAACACGAACCTGCGATAAAAATTGGCTAGGACTAGGAAGATTCAAAGCTCAGTGAGTGTGGTTGGTGCTGGCCAATCAAGGATGACTTATATTTTGGCTAGATCCACATGTACACCATTCTGATCCACAATGTAACCAAGATGTTGGATCCGATCCATGCCAAAGGAGCATTTTTCCAAATTGGCATATAACTTGTGTTGTCGCAGGGTGTGCAGAACCTGTTGAATGTGCTGCAAGTGTTCTACCCACGTCTGGTTGTAGATGAGTATGTCATCCAGATACACCACTACAAAAGTATTGTTGAAAGGTCGTAGGATACCTTCCATCATCCTCATGAAATTCGTTGGAGCATTTGTCAAGCCAAAGGGCATGACCAACCATTTGAAGAGACCTTCTTTCGATTTGAAGGCAGTCTTCCATACATCTTTCTGCTTGACTGGGACTTCTTGGTAGCCAAAATTTAGATCAATCTTGTTGAAGTATTTGCCCCCCTTGAGTTGATCAAGGATATTGTTGATTCGGGGAATCAGGTATTGGTTTCTGACTGTAATTTATTTAGGGCCCGATAATCAATGCAGAGTCTTCAGGTCCTGTATTTCTTTTGTACCATCACGATCAGGCTCCCACTGGGCGATGAGTTAGGATGAATGTGGCCCCTGTGGAGCAGTTCTTGGATCTCTCACTTGATCTCCTCATTCTCTAACAGGGAGAGACAGTATACTAGCTCGTTTGGTAGCGGTGCGTCGGGGGTCAAATCGATGGGATGCTTGACCTGATAGTGTAGAGGTACCCTAGTTGACGAGGAGAAGATATCTTGGTATTCCTCTACAACCTTATCAAATTGCTTCTTTTGTGTGGAGAGGTCATCCACAAAGGTCCTCGATGTGGCTGCAATCTTACGCTCATTCTGAGAGTGAATCACGAAGAAGAAAAACTTCCCATTTTGTGAGATGACCTTCCTGCATTGCTTGGGAGAGATTAAGGAAATATAACTAGGTGGGATGGCCTCGGGTATCCTGTACAATTTCCTATTCAAAGTAATAATAACACTACGAGGCCTAGATTCATATATAGCATGACGTTTCCATAAATAAGGTATTCCCAAAATAACATCACAAAATTCAAGAGGAGTAACGTCACATATTACCTTGTCTTTGAAGGGCTTGATGCCGTACGACAGGCGACACTGTTGGCTGACGCGGAGGTCACTTCCTTGGTGGAGCCATCCAATGGTGTAGGGTTGCAAGTGCAGTGTTGTCGGTAGGGCTAGCCGCTTGATGACCTCTTCTGAGATGAGGTTCTTCTGACTACCGCTATCAACGATGAAGTGTAGCGGGGTTCCCATCACCCACATCTGTGAATGAAAAAGGTGCTCACCTTCCTCTGGCTCATCCAGTTCACTAGGCTGGACCCTGGTAGTGGAAACGGTGGCACTGGGTTCTGCATGATGATATTTTTTCCCCCTTCTGGTTCAGACTCAGAGTTTGACCCCACATCTAAATCAGAGGCTTTCACCTCAGTCACCAGTGACTACTTTGAGTGACAATCAACAATGTTGTGCTAGGGGCTCTTATGAAAGTCGCACCACTTCCTAGCATCTTTCTTCATCTTTCCAGTGTCCCTCTTTTCTTGCGGCTTAGGCTGGTGTTCCTGAAGTTGTCCATATTTTCTCTGTCCTTAGTTTTGTAGGTTGGGGTTACCTTTTCCCTGCTTTTGTTGTGAGGGGTTTCCTGGCCCAAATTGTCATGTCTTTTGTTTGAGATTCTGCTCGATTTTGATGACATATCGGTAGGCCGTACCCAAGGAAGATATGTCCATAAACTCCATTTCGGCCTTGATGTATCTATGCATACTACCACAATACTTGAGCACTAGATTTCACTCAGAATATTTTATACCCAACTTGGTGCGCAAGGTATGAAATATATTTGTAAACTCTGGCACAACTTGGTCTCTTTCCTGCCGTAGTGTGGTCCATTTTGTATACAGGTCATCGCAACTTCTGACATGGTAGTATTGTTCTTTAATAGCATCCCTGAATGTCTCCCAGGTGACCGTGACTGTAAATAATAAGTTTTCCTCTGTTTCCTTCTGCTCACAGAAAGTCTCCCGCCAATCTTTGACGTGGAGAATGGCTTTGAGGAGTGCAAAAGTAATATTTTCTCTATTAGAGAAGTTATGAATAGAAAAACACCCTTCTATCAAATTCAATTGTTTGTCTACGGTGTCTGTGTCTATCTGTCCTTCAAATATAGGAATATCAAAGTTGATTTGTACCTTGAAAGGGGCAATGCTACCGCTTGAGGAAGATGCATCACTTGTTGGTAGTCGCCGAAGGATTTGCGCAAAATTATCCATCATTTAATTCCTTTGTTGCGTGAGGTCTTCCTCGAGAAACATTTTGAAAGGGTATCCTATCCCGTCGTCTTTATTTTCACCCTCCATGAGAGTTCTCTTGGGTGTGCGAGATATTTTTCCCTCAAGAGAAACAAGCTCAAGCCCCAATTCTTTGTACCCTGACCTCGTTGGGGACATGCATTAAAAATGACAAGGAGAAGACCGCTCTGATACCACTGATCCATATTTTATGAGTAGAACGAAGTGGATGCAGATTATTATTAATCTTTAATACATAAACATATAACATGTATTCAATAAAACAACAGAGATACAATAAAACTGGTTTCTATTAACTCAGGAAATAAGTTGAAACTGTAAAATGCAGCGGAAAACAAGCTTGTTGGAATGGTGGCAGCTTATCTATGAGAAGATATGTGACGGCTGCTCTCATTCACAAGAAGACGAGTACAATGAGGCTCTGAAGTCATTTTTACAATAAAGATGAATGCCAAAACCCTAGACATCCAAAAACCTAACCCTGGGAGATGAAGCGCCAAAAGTCATGTGGACCCCGTTGGGGTAAGTTAGTACATTAACTTCCCGGGGTCATAAATTTTTCATACAATATCCGTTTCATGGGCTTAATTAGAGCCTTCGGTTATCATTGAGATGCTTGATCATAAAAAAACGTCGTTTAGGCCCTCAAACTGGCCCCCGAAGTTAAAAACTGCTAAAAATAGTAAATTGCCAAAATTGCCAGAAAATAATTTTGAGCTAGTTGGAGAAGGTGGGTGGCCACCGATATCCACCTGGATCAGAGAAACACCCTACTCATTAGTGTCCTAGGAAGGATGAGATCTAAGAATATTGGGCTTAGGAAATGGCCCCCAACAATCCACTGTCCTAACTCATCCTTTACCCCCTCAACCTCAACACATGGTTGCAAAAAATCCTTCCCCTCCACAATGGGGCATGGTAGGTACCTCTTAGCATGTTGGGTCTTCCTTGAATTCCATGGTTTTCATGTGTGACCAGATGATCAACTTGTAGACTTGAGCCAAGAACTACAAAAATTTCAAGCCTACTCTTGTTGTTCATGAATCAACATCTTATTCCTAGCCTGGTGGCCCTCTTCAAATTGAGAAGCCATCCTTTGAAACATCTCTTTCTCTCTCAAAGGTATTTTTTCAATGCACACCATACAATCCCAATTCCCAGGCTGCCCACAATTATAGTATTGTGGAAGACTTGGCCTAGGCACCCTGTTCCATGTTCGCACTCAAAGTTTTCCAAAGATTCCCAACATAGCGGAAAGCCTTGTTGTCTACCATAGGTGGGGTTGATCCTTCATAGTCAATTTTTATCACCTTTGATTCTAATTAGGTTCATCATAGGATTTCCCATCAAATCACTTTCCAGATCAAAGTAAGAATGATGGGGAAAAATATCCTTCACACTGTGATTGATGAAGGAGCCTCGACTTGCATCATGTCTATTTCTTGTTGGAAGACTCTTGGATCTCCTAAACTCGACACGTCTGCAACACTATTGAAATAATTCAATGCACATATGTTCGATCCCCATGGGATTATCATTTCCTTACCCATCTAGTTAGGTGGTAAGACTGTCTCTATTGCTGTGGAGGTTTTCAATGCACCTCTTGAGTACAATCTATTAATTGAGTGCACTTGGTTCTATGATATTACTGGAATTGTCTCTTCATTATTTAGTGTCTTACGCTTCCCCAATAAATGGAAAATAATGACGATCGATCAAATCATGTTTTGTACCCCAGACCTTGGATCCAATGTGGGATCTAATGTACCCTTTGTTGGTGATACACAACATTCTTATATGAGTTTTGATGTGGGGATGTTTAAAGATCCTTCACTCATGGGAATATTTCCCCTTCCCCCACCACCTTCTACTGCGAACATTGCTTTTGTACATATGATTTCATTATTTACCAGTGGATCCTTTGGCTCTATTGATCCTTAGGTAGTATCTCATCCCAAATATGTTGAATCATATGGAGCATACATTCCTCTCACCGTGATCGATATTTTTAATCTAAAAATATCATCAACATCAGCTAATATTGGTCAACACCTCCATCCTCATATGGAGTGTGATCAACCTACTCCACCTGTATGGGTTGTTGACTCTTTGAGTTCACATGATTTCCTAGATATTGAGTTTACTTTAGATAAGGCCATATTGAATGCTATGGCTTCCCTAGATAATCCCAAGAATGAGGTGATGCATCAATTATCTTTTCCTGATTCAAAACCAGTGAGAGTTAGCATGATGTGTCATGATCTGAGACTCGAGGCATTTGCTAGGGCATCTAGTATCCCTCCCAGTCTTGACCCTTTTCTTCCTTTGTCATCTTTTTTCAAAACCTGCCACTGAATTCTCTGCTTCCCATTATATCGAAGATTTGTGTTTCGTACTTCCTTTGTGTCTTGATGGAGCCCATCCAGGATCTTTCCTAGCTCACGAAACCACTCATGATGAGTATCTTCAGCCACATATATTCATTTCTATGTGGCATGCCCTGGTATGGTGTGCCATATGATGTTGATAATAGATCATGAGGTTGATTTTGGTGTCTTTCTTCCTTGAGAGGGGCCCATTGCTGCGTCTACGGGTAGATTGGGGTTTACCAGCTCCATAGGATCCGAGGATGCTAAGGTGTGTAACCTAACAGATCTCCCTAGATCCACCTGGATCTAGAAAAAAACAAGATAGGACATGACTCTTTCTCTAAGTTGCAGTCAATGAATCTACTACCAAGAAGGAATGAGTGACATACCTTTATATCGCTTCCTTAGGTCTCTGTTGTTCCTACTTTGCTCCGGTGCTCTTATGAGATAAGGTCCAAGACAACACAAACCAACCAAAGTGAATATAGCAAAGTATATTAAATGTCAACCTATGCATATGATCAAGGCATTATGCAATAAAATAAGAGTGATTTTATGGGAAAGGGACATGTCGTTGTATTATATTAAATGAAAGTAGAAGATACAACCAAATCACCTTGATGTCGCAAGATTCCTTTCAGTGGTCCTTAGTACCAACACACACACTTTCTCTACACTTGCATGAA
>JZKD02S1992784.1:8219-19656 GCA_000966675.3 Picea glauca | reverse complement strand
AGTCAACATGCGAACTCATCTTAAAAATATGTTTTGTGGAAGAAGACATCAGTCACTTTTCTCAGGCAAAAATTCCTTATGAGAGCCTGAACACATAACTGTAGAGACATCACCAGAGTGACCAAAATAATGTGTAACACTCATTAAAAGAAACGAAAAAGACACCATAATGAGTACACTTTTAACTCTTTTTCAGGCTCGTTAAAATTGAATGAAAAAAACATTATGGAGCATAATTCTATTTCTCTTTCGCACTCATTAAACCATGAAGGAGACACTAAAAAAAAATAAAAAAAATTGGAGGATTTTCACCATTGGTCTATTCTCAAAATGGTAGTCTCAATCAAGTCACCCTTGAACATGGCACCTATTTGAGTCCTCATCATACAATTGGGTTTTATCTTTCCTATGAGCCGTCCCAGTAATATGAGTTAGACATACTCCTCTAGTTGGTTACTCTTCGAGTCATCATGGAGAGTGTGTCAATGCATCCTGCATTGTTGCACTATATTCCTCAATCTCTTGCATATTTCTTCCAAGTCACCATTGTGTCGTGGTATATGTTCAAGGGATGTTTAAGATTAAGTCTACCATATGTTGTTTTGTTGACTTTCCGTGTCATCCATCCCCGTGTCAGTTGTACTTGGTGATATTCTCTCTTCACATAATCTCTCGGTGTATGTTTCATGTCGATTGATGGGGGATACATTAAGGCCCTCCTTCGACAGATATCTTCCTATCGACTTCAACACTTTATCTAGGAGATGGATATAGAAACCAACTAGTACCTTGGGGCTTGCAGTCCTTACTAGCAGGCCTACTCGTGATTGACAATGGGTTTACATCATTGAATCTCGATCGATTGATTCTATGAGTGTTCGACATCAGATCCTCTATTCACACTCTTTATATTGTACTATTTACCTTGGGGTCCATCTTCCTCATCGGTGGGTCCCCTTGTGTCTATTAATGGTTTACATCAATGACTAGTAATCAAACGGTTTCTACCATGCTCGACATCATCCCATCTATTCACATGTTATAGATTCATACCATCGGGGTTTGGGATGAAGACATTGAGATTGGGGCCACATCCTTCCTTTAAAATATCGCCTCCTAATTTGTGATGGAGTATATCACTTGTATATGAGTACTTTGCAGACTTTAGGGGCACTTTCCTCAGTGCTCATTGTCTTCCTAGTATATATGTTTTGACATAGATCCACATTGTATTGGCTAGTGGCTATGATATTTTTTGATGACATGGATCCACCATGTATTCTTTCGTGGTTACAGTCTCTATTAGAGTCTCCTCTTCCTCATGGTCACTCAGCTTCCAGGCCCAGGCTTAGGCATCCCCTTCTCTGCTATACAGTCTCTCAGGAAATCCATCTTGCCTGACCAAGGATTTTTTGCACAAGAAGATTTCTAGGGACACAAGGTTCTCATGTCACAATAATAGCCCTTTCCATGCTTTCCATCTAGCATATCCAACATCTCATCTGTATTATACACATACAATCATCATGAGATATCATTATAACCATTTTCAATCATAAATGTCAAATCTGTTTTATACAGTAAAACAAAATTTTCCAAGCATGAGCTTTCCGCTCATAATGTTTGGATCTGCAGTTGTAGATATTCGTCTTCCTTATGGGATTATATCCCTACCATATTCAAGACCATCCTACCTACAATTTTCTTGATTTACATTCAACCAAAACAATTTGTCAGTAATTATTAAATTATAATTCCCAAAATTGTTTTATATAGGAAAAATAAAATTTCCAGACAAGAGCTTATGCTCATGATGATTTGGCTCTTGTAGTAATAGGCATAGGTCTTCTTTATGGGCTTACTACATTGCCATATTCAAGACCCTTTTTTCCTACAATTTCAACATTCCTCAGCCAAACAAATTGTCAATATCTCATGTACAAGCTATATATACATGGTAATGATTAAAAACAAAATCACAAAGTGATCTCAGAATTGTTTACAACTACAATTCAATCACTTCTATTAATCCAACTATCAATTGGAACGAACTCATCATTACCTACACATGTATTATCAACCAATATTTTCTTTCTTCTATCCAGGAATATTTTTATTACTCTATCTCCCCCAACATAACTTTTATGTAATTTATCATTATGTAGCTACTTTAACCTGCAACTTTCTTGTTGTAATATCTAATAGCTCCTGAAGTGTTTTAAACTTCATGCATTAGAAATACTCACATCATTTCAGTTGTTAGCATAATCATTTCTATGTCATATAATATATACATTCATTCACCCCATTTCTTTCAATAATTCATGTAATATCACTTGTAACATTTTTAATAGCTCCAAAAACTGATCTTGGAATTGTATCAACAACAATCCAATCACCTTCAAATAGTATTCATATTAAATATAATGCATCTATCTATCATTATTCATTTTCAACACCACAAGCTTTTCATAATGAAACAATTAATTACTAGATAAAATAACAATCAACGTGCTAATACCCATGGCTACCTCTACACAATGCATCCATGCGTTGGCTACATAATACCACATGACTATGTCATTCATTTCACCATGATGATTTGGAAGGTCTAGCCAATGCCTCAACACATCATCCACACACTTCCTACTGCTTGCTTGACTATTTGGATACCTTCCTTTTCAACCCAAACACAACACCAATAATATAATTCTCAAGTGTTCTTCAATGTCGGCAAAGAGGTTGTAGTCCAAACATCATATATACAGTAGATACCATTGAGCACTCACATAACGCTATAGCCTTTCCATATCCAACCATATTATGGTCTCACACATGACTAACTCTATGGATTTTCATTGTTACAGAAGGAGTATGTCTCCTTAATTAACCCGGTTATGATCCCATAACCAATCATAACATAATATGAAACCAACAGTTTATCTAAAAGCATTCTAGCATCGACAACATTTACATACTCTAGGACTTTCAACATTACATATCAATTTAAATATTGACAATTAACTGAGGGAATTCTTACCTCAATCCCCTTCAACATGTATGCATCAAAAGAAACTAAATGCATACCTACATGGTTGTTATCCACCTACTTGTTGCTATCTGATCAACTGATATTTGTAGAATCTCACAAACTTCCTCCTTCATCATTTTGATCACCATTCATGCCACCCTCATGGGTCTTCACCTAGATGGAAATTATAAGAAACAACAACATCCACATCTTTAACCATGCTATATCATTTTTCCTGAATACGTAATCCATCATTAGTCATACTCAATTCCCATGACATCATTATTTCGTATTAATAGACTATTATAAGTTCACAAACATGTTATATGGATATCCAAGCATGTCAATTACACATCCATAAGCACCAAGCATTTACTGTTGCATGCCTACTAATGTATATGCATTGTAACTTCATTGTATGCCTCATGCACTCTAGTGGATTTTTGTTTCAATTCATGTATTTATTTATTTATTTATGTTTCAGCTCGTTTTCCTTGAACTCCTTCAGATCCTTGTTGCCTTGTGTGCTCCCATTCTGCTCATATGCACTATTTTTCCTTGGTCTAAGCACTTTCTACCCAAGTTCCACTTGGCCATTCTGCAATCCAACCAATCTGTTATATTTCCAACAACCTCTTCTAGGAATGCATATCCAACTTTACCTTTATGAAACATTCCAACACCCTAGAATGAAGTGGGTCAAACATTCCATCACCCTACTACAACATTCTTGAATCAAATACTTTTACCCCTAGTTGTCCATTAGGTTACTTCATTAACATTTCCCTGTGAAACCATACCTTTCACACTTAATAACATTTCCAAATGGAAGTCCATTTGCATTTAGTGGTCCACTTTTCAAGTGAGAGAGCATTTCAATTTCTCTGCATTGGCATCCTACTTCCACTGTGAACTCTGATATCATAAGTGGATTTCTTTCACTAAGTACTTTTAGACAAGTAGATAAGTCATATCTAACAAATCCTTCCCTAAAACTCCTATGCTTGATACATAGAGATTATTCACACACCACCTCTTAAGCTCTTTGTTTTCTTCCACATCAAGCTTGCAACTGTCTACACATCTATACCTTCAAGGTTATGGAGCCTTAATTTTCCTTTCTATGCCCATTAATGACATTATTCACCTGCTAGATTCATGTCCTATGTGAGGATTCTTTCTTTTGTAGTAATTGCAATTTATTCGCATTATGGAGTATCAACTTAATAATTATTCTATTATGCTCTTCTCGAGTTCTTTATCCACTTTCCATTAATTTATCTGTAGCTCTTTATTACCTCATCCAACTTATGTAATCTATTTCATGCCTCCATGACCCTAACATTTGATCCTATTCTTTAATTGATCTGGTTATACCTCTAATCCTAAAAAAATTGCAAGCAACCATCTTGTTAGAATTATACATATCATACAAATATGTCAATTAAATTTATAGGTACCTTTTCTATTTAATTTATGAAAAAAATGTATCACAGTTATCCAAATTAGAATAATTCCAGGTCATCCCATCTAAATCATCCTTCCAACGGCTGTAATTTCTCCCCAATTGGATATTTGAGTTGAAAGTTAGGGCTCCCTGAAAAACCACTTTCAACACCCTTAGCTGATACAAAAAATCGAATTTCGCATAGGCACTTTCTTCAAACCCCTTCCCCAGGTTACCACGACTTGAAACCGCAGGCTTAATCCTTCCTTAGCAATTTTATTTCTACAACACAAAAAAAAAACCGGCCATTAGCCCCCTTTTAGTTCGACCAAAGTCTCATAGGACCAAGGGATATGACCAAGCGCTTAGTTGGAGGTACTTATCTGGAGATTAGAGGAATCAGGGCTCTGGGTCTTCGGGCCTCGGGGGTTTCACCTTCATCACACTTTACATTACCTAATATGCTGAATTGGATAATTTCCCGAACGTACCCTTCTACTTATGCCACATAACACTCCCTTCGAACGCCGAAATGGTGACCTCTCGAAGTGGTTCTTTGGAGCATCATTGCTCCAATTCTCCGAAGCTTCAAAATTTGGAGGTTTTTACAACAACATACTCCCTTGTCCCCGAGTTCCGAATCTCTGAACTTCTGGAGTCACATCAACAACTAGGCACCAGGGGTAATCCGTGTTGAAAATATAGATATGTCATGTGGCCTAATCTATGGGTGACACGTGTCAAGTCATAATTGGTACAAAAGGTCTATGAATATCATAAAAAATGATGACATGTGGCACGCATGAAGTGGGTCCACGTCACCCTCAGTGACTTCAGCATGTCACGTTACTCCGATGCTCCTGCACTTCGGCTAGTTCGGGCTTCAGAAGTTTCTTCTACCACACGCCTCAAAACTCTCAAATGTCGAACTGGAAGACTCTTGGTTTGTTTCTCTATGGAGCTTCAGGACTTCGGGCTTCAGAGGACTTCACCACATACCATTAAAAATCTCCCAAACTGTTGAACTTCTGAACTATGCTTCTCCAGAGTTTCGAGACTCTAACACTTCGAGGCTTTGGGCTTCAGAGGATTATTTTCAAATCCATCAAATATTTCCTCTGAATGCCGAACTTCTAAACAAATGTTAATATGTGGACATGTGTCCCCTAACCGTGAACGCTCTGGATTGACTCCAGACTTCGAGACTTCGGAGAAAACTTATCCAAGTGGCATAAGGAATAAAACTCCCAAATTTTGAATATTTGATAATCTATAGACATGCATCCCAGACAATAGATGGTCATGATTTGCTTCGGAGTTTAGGACTTCGAGATATTTTCTTCCTGACAACTTAAGAAATCGCTTCTCCTGGAGTGTCGAAGCTATGAACTACCATGAGATCTACAATTCACGCTTACTCACTCACATATATAATGGTTGGGATTTGATATTCTTCACTGTGCCTCACCTCCTGATTTGTATCTGATCCAATGGGCCATATATGTCCTTGGAGAATTCCAACAGTCAAGTACTCCTCCCTGTGATCTACGACATAGATTCACTTTGGGACTTCAGAGCTTCGGTGATTTTACCTCCTTTTCATCAAAGACTTAAAATTTGTCGAAGCAAGGAAGTTTTAAGGACTCTGGTGCTTAACGACCCTGCACCTTCTCCAGATCTGACAACTGCAAAGGATCTGTCTTCTCTGAATCAAATCCAACGATCCAAATATAAAATTGATCCCACGATGTTGATCATTCCCAAATTTGAAAGGGACAGTCAAGATCCTTCAATCCATTACTAAGGATCTCGGACGTTCTAGCTTCTGCGCAGACTCTGCAATGCCATTCCTCTTGAGCTTCACAACTTCAAGGTCCTAACTCAATCTCAACCACAACATCTTCTCTAATGGATCTGGCACATTCCGGCCTGGTGTTTCAACCTGTAGCTATGATACCAATCTGTAATGTACTCGGTCACCCACAAGTTGGTCTACATCACTTAAACAGGTTGCAACACACCAAGCCACTAGCAAGCAGGGTACGTTGTAGTCCCAAGACCTCGTTCTCTGAACAGATCTCGAATTCTAACAACAATTAATCCGAAAACAAGCATGAAATAACCACATACATTAATCAATATCCATGCTACAACATAAAAGAGATAAACAACGTGTCATGCACAACAAATAACCAATAGATAGGCACATTACAAATACATATCTCAGAGATAATTAAATACAAAATGAAATAACATTAGAAATAAAACACAAAGAGCACTTATCTTTTAATTAAACATTCACCAACTGGCTTCAAACCAAGGACATTCCTCCCAACCATAGACATTGTCATTCATTTACTCTCAACAATAGTTCACCCCCCATCCAGGGCTATAAATCCACAAGGACGGGTTCTAGGCCAAATCTAAACACACACAATAGTTGTCTAACTAGATCTCAGGTTTCCCAACCTCACAACAAATCCGAATTTCCATCTCTCTTTCCCCCTCAGCTTGCACAACCCAGATAAATGAACACCTTTCTCTACCATGCAGTCCCTGAGGTTTTTCCATTTCTCTCTAGGGCTCTAGTGCTATTGGTAAGGAAATATCCCTATTGGAAACTCCAAGGATTCTCAGTTGTGGACAGTTATATCCAAACTACCATCAAGCTCATGCACACGAGAATCCATTCCCTCCTGGAATGATCAGTAAATTATTATATCCATTCAATAATGTCTCTCCTCTTCCTACCATTTGTTTCCCATGCTCATCCCAAGAGCACACAATCTAGCAAGAGGGAGTGAAGAGGAAAGAAGAAAAAGAGAACAAGGGGAAGAAGATAGACCAGGGAAATAACGACCCAAAAAGAACCCCCAAGGGATGTTTTAATAATTACATGAAGACAAGATCCACATGGCCTCCCTCCCAAGAAGCTCATGTAACCCATTTTCTCCATAAAATCAATTATGGGTAATTAAAAAAAATACTTGTCCCCTCAAACCCCCTCTCTTGTGGAATCGTAGCCCCCTATCTCTTTTGTCCTTGTTCGTCTTACATCCATCGGTGTATTTTATTAATGTATATGAAGTATTACATTTCCTAGGCACTTTGGCCCTTTTCAAATTTACTGACTCACCAGCCTAAGTCACAATTACATAATACATTATAGTTCATAAGGGTTAAAACTGGGATGTTACATAGATCCAACAGTATTTGGCTCAACAAACAACCCCCAACATCCTGCTGTCCTAACTCATCCTTTCCCCCCTCAACCTCAACACGTGGTTGTAAAAAATCCTTCCCCTTCACATGGGGGCATGGAAGGTACCACTTAGAATGAGGGGTCTTCCTTCAATTCCATGGTTTTCATGTGTGACCAGATGGTCAACTTGTAGACTCGATCCAAGAATTATGAAAATTCCAAGACTACTCTTGTTGTTCTTGAATAAACATCTTATTCCTATCCTAGTGGCCCTCTTCAAATTGAGAAGCCATCTTTTGATACACTTTTTCCCCCCTGAAGGGATTTCTTCAATGCACAACATACAATCCCAATTCACATGCCACCCACAACTATATTATTGTGGAATACTTGGCCCATGAACCATGTTCCATGTCTGCACTCAAAGTTCTCCAAATGTTCCCAACACAATGGAAAGAATTGTTGTCTACCATAGATGGGGTTGATCCCTCAGAGTTGAGTTTGATCACCTTTGATTCTAATAACGCTCATCATAGGATTTCCCATCAAATCACTTTCCATATCAAAGTAAGAATGATGGGGAAATATATCCTTCACATTGGGATTGATGAAGGAGCCTCAACTTTCATCATGTCTATTTATGTTTGGAAGACCCTTGGCTCTACTAAGCTCGACACTTTTGCAACATTGTTGAAAACATCCTATGGACATATGTTCCAACCCCATGGGATAATCATTACCTTACCCATCTAGTTAGGGGGTGAGACTGTCTATGTTTCTGTGGAGGTTGTCGATGCACCTCTTGAGTACAATTTGTTAATCGAGCGCACTTGGTTCTATGAGATTACTGAAATTGTCTTGTCGTTCTTTAGGGTCTTACACTTCCCTAATCAAAGGAAAATAGTGACGATCGATCAACTCACATTTTGTACCCCAGACCTTGGATCCAATGTGGGGTCTAATGTACCATTTTTTGTTGATACCCAATATTCTTATATGAGTGTTGGTGTGGGTATGTTTAAATATCCTTCACTCATGGGAATATTTCCCTTTCCCCCACCACCTTCTACTGTGAACATTCCTCCCATCAACATGATTTCATCATTTACTAGTGGATCCCTCGACTCCGTTGATAATTGGGTAGTACCTCATCCCGAGGATGTTGAATCATATGGAGAATCCATGCCTCTCAATACGATCATGATTGTTAATCCAAAAATCTCATCAACATCAATTAATACTGGTCAATACCTCCATCCTCATATGAAGTGTGATAAACCTACTCTGCTCGTATGGGTTGTTGACTCTTTGAGTTGACATGATTTCCTAGATACTGAGTTTCCTTAATATAAGGCCATCTTGAATTTCATGGATTCCCTATATAATCCCAAGGATGAGGTGATGCATCAATCATGTTGTCCTGATTTGAAACCAATGAGAGTTAGCATGGTGTGTCATGATCCAATACCAGGGGCATTTTCTAGGGAATCCAATATCCCTCCGAGTCTTGACCCTTTTCTGCCTATGTTATCTTTTTCAAAACTTACCACTGAATTCTTTGCTTCCCATTATACCGAAGATTTTTGTTTCGTACTTCCTTCATGTCTTGATGGAGCCCATCAAATATCTTTCCTAGATCATGAAACCACTCATGATGAGTATATTCGGCCGCATAGATTCATTTCTATGTGGCATGGCCCCAACATGGTGTTCCATATGATGCCAACAATGGCTCATGAGGTCATTAGTGATGATCAAGACCCTTGGACGGAGCCTAGCAATGGGCTCTAATTTTCATGAACCATCAAAATGAATAATTCCTTGTACATAGGTGTGTGGTATGAGTGCCTTTTTTTCAGCATATATCAAATCCAAAAAGTACAAAAATATTTTCTTTTTTGAGATTTCACTATGCGTTTTGACCCCAAAGTCTAGTGTACATGTGTTGACAGGATTACAGGGACTTTTTTTTTTATGGAAATGACAATCTATAGTGAAATTGAGGTATGTGTTCTTAAAACTGGCATATAGGGATATATTTTTCCTTGCATCCACGATTTGCATTATTAATTGTCCATTTTGTCGCCACATACCTCAGGTTTGATCCCACCAGGTTGCGACATTACCCACTCCATTTTTGCACATCGTAACTTGTTCGGCAGTGCCTACCCTTCATGGGCACCCTAATTAGCACCCAAATTACCATTTGGTGCCCATGTTGCAATTTTTTGTAGGCTCGAGAACCCTCTTGTATCCCCTCCATGACTTGACATTGAGACTCATTTTCCTCTCTTCATCTCTATTATGGCCATATCTCGAGGGGGTTCCCAAAATATTCATGTTTCTTAATGGTCTCCTATGCATTTTTTGCTTGCGTCATTTACCCTGTCGTCGCATTGTTTTTTTCTTAAATCCTACTAATTTCTACTACATTAGCCTTTGACCATCCAAATCTTTCATTATTTTTCCTCTTTTTTGCATCCATCTACCCATGAAGAGAACCACTGCTAAGGGTGGATCTCACTTTCTAGTACCATTTGCATTCATTTTTCTTAGGTCAGTTCCATGCGTTTGGAACATAGGAGCATGTTGTTAAGCCACTCGTTCTCTCTAGACAATTATACTTTTATCTATTTTTCATACTTGTTAAAGGAAAAAAAAAGATACATATAGAGTACCCATTTATCTCTTTTTTGGACTCGTTAAAAGACACGAAAAATACACCATCACGAGTATACTTTTAACTCTTTTTCAGGCTCATTAAAACTAAACAAAAAAAAACATTATGGAGCATAATTGTATCTCTCTTTCGCGCTCGTTAAACCATGAAGGAGACACTAAAAGCCAAAAAAACAAAGTGGAGGTTTTTCACCTTTGGTCTATTCTCAAAATGGTGGCATTAGTCGAGTCACCCTTGAACATGGCACCTGTTTGAGTCCTCATCATACAATTGGGTTTTGGATTTCCTAGAATTCGTCCCAGTAATATGACTTAGAGATACTCTTATGGATGGTTACTCTTCCATTCATCATGGAGAGTGTGTCAATTCCTCCTACATTGTTGCACTATATTTTTCAAGATCTTGCGCCTTGCTTCCAAGTCACCATTGTGTCGTGGTATATGTTCAAGGGAAGTTTAAGATTTTAAGTCTGCCATCTGTTGTTTTTTTTACTTTCCACATCATCCATCCCTGTGTCAGTTGTACTTGGTGATATTCTCTCTTCACATCATCTCTCAGTGTATGTTTCATGTCGATTGATGGGGGATACATTAAGACCCTCCTTCGATGGATCTCTTCCTATCGAATTCAACACATTATCTAGGAGAGGGATATAGAAACCGGCTATTACCTTGGATTTTGCAGTCCTCAGTGGCAGGCCTCCTCGTGATCGAAAATGGGTTTACATCATTGACTCTCGGTCAATTTATTCTATGAGTGTTCGACATCATATCTTCTATTCACACTCACTAGATTGTACTAGGTACCTTCGGGTCCATCTTCCTCATCGGTGGGTCCCCTTGTGTCCATTAATGGTTTACTTCAATGACTGGTTTAATCAAACGGTTTCTACCATGCTCGACATCATATCATTTATTCACATGTTGTAGATTTGTACCATCAGGGTTTGGGATGAAGATCTTGAGATTGGGGCCACATCCTTCATTTACAACATCTCCTCCTAATTTGATATGGAGTATATCACTTGTATATGAGTACTTTACAGACTTTAGGGTCACTTTCCTCAGTGCTCGTTGT
>JZKD02S1992773.1:49283-61006 GCA_000966675.3 Picea glauca | reverse complement strand
CAAGTGATGTGTGCAGAAAGGCGATGAGTCAGACAGAGCAACGAAATGCAGCAGAACAATGATGAGTCTGGTAAGCCATTGTTGAACGTCATATCACTATAATAAGTTTTTGTAGAAAGTTTTTTTATTTCAGGGTGGAAGGGAGGTGCTAGGGAGGACTTTTGTCCTCATAGGTTCAAGTGGGTTCTTGAACACAGGGAGTTGTATCTTCCATCTAGTTGTAGCCAGAGAAACCAGGGTGGCAGGGTGGTGCAAGGGAGAAATCTTGTTCTCTGTTATACAGGTTGGTACCTGTATGATTGGAAGTTGGTACTTCCATCCAGCTGGTGTTGGAAACACTCAGGGAGTTGGTGCTTCCTTCTAGTTGGTGCTAGAGAAACTAGGGAGTTGGTTCTTCCTTCTAGTGGGTGCTAGAGAAAACAGAGAGTTGGTGCTCTCAGCAAGTTGCAGCTTGCAAAACAGAGGTTGTAGCCTCATTATTAGTTGGTGCTCATGTGTATGATAATGTAAAGAATGTAACTATTACTTATCATATAAAGAAAAAGAGGTTTTTACCCTTTATGGGTTTCCTCAGGAAATATCTGTCTCTGTGTATCACATGTGTGTGACTGATGATGAATGTGCCTTTGTTTATCTCTCTGCATTATTGTGATCATCATTGAGTGCCTTGTAAAGATTTTAAAAGAAGCATTATTGTTTAAGAACGGTAACAACTGATTCACCCCCCACTCTCAGTTGTCCAACACTATCCCCGTGACCGCAGTCTTATCTCCTATCGGGGTTTCAGACATTGTAATGCCGAAATGCATAAACCTCTTGTCCATGGGATTCCCGATATCCCGATCCCCGTGATGCTGATAGATAGCTTTCCTTTCGGGAAATCTCACGAATTCTCTGATCTCCTCCACACGTCCTCCTATGATGGACGATCCTGATCGCTTCTCACGATTTCAGGACTTCTGATGCTCCGGAAGTCTTATCCTCTGGATCCACGAAACGTCGAATCCCGATCCTCCGGTTTGAATTTTCTATCGGGACTTTCCCCAAAAATCTGGATCTTCACCACGTGTCTCGACTGATGGATGGCCCTGATCTGATCTCGCGATTTCATAGGTTTTGATACCCCGATGTCAAGAAATTGTCTATCAACTCAAAACCCCGGTAGTCTATATATCGATGGGTCGCTCGATCTCCGCCACGCATCTCCACAAACGGATGGCTTAGATTCACTCTTGCTATTTCGAGACTTGAAATGTCCCGACTTTCTCGACCTCGAGAACTCCGATATCCCGAATGCTGATATCCCAATGGCCACGCCTCTCATTGGGACTTTCACCCTCCTGTTCACGAAGCTAAACCTCATGCAGCTCCCAACCGATCTGACAACTGTCAGGTATTTTGCTATAGATCTGACGGTTCAGATCCGTCCTTCTTGTGCGCTCCTTCTAAGCTTCCTTCCTGAACGTGAAATCTTCAATGGTCCAAATCTCTTTCTCTAGCCGATCTAACGACTGTTGTGATCCCTCTTGAGCTTGCACACTTCTTCCCAACCTTGGGAGAATTCCAAGTTTTCAAAGGCCTTGACCTTTGCCTTCTTTTTCCTCTGTGAACTCCTTTACTTTGAGTTCTCGCCTTCGCATATGAAAATGCTTGTCTCTCCTGAGATTTATAAACTCTGAATTCCTCCAAAGAGTTCTTCAACCTCTGCACCCGTTGCAGCCACGACTCTGTGCACCGAAAGCATTGTCCCTCTTGAGCTTCTCCAAATACTCAGGCCTCCAAGGAAATAAATCTTTCTCCTTCTTCTGTTGATGGAGAATTCAATGCCCTCCTGGATATTATTCTACTCAAGCAACCTATTGCTGACTCTACAGGGTGTTCAACAACCCTGTGAAGATCCTTCAGTGGACTCTTCCTTTAAATTCTGGAACTCAAAGAGTTCTCTTCTCCCTGTGCCTGTCTGCACACTGACTCAAATGCCCACCTGGCAAAGTATCTCCTCCCAGAACGTTCAGCAGTTTTGTCCTCTGTGCACTCCTTGCACCTGCTCAATGACCACTTGGCAAAGCTCTTCAGAATCCTCAGTGATTCTGGTTCTTCTTAAACTCACAGCAGAGTTCTTCCCCTGTGCACTCCTTGCACTGGCTCGATGCCCATCTGGCAGAGATTCACAGAACTCCTCAGAGATTCTGTCTGCAACTGTGTTCTTTCTCCACAGCCTTGCCTCCAAGGTGTTCAACAACCTTGAGTTCTTCCCTTGAGTTGTTGACTCCATTTCTTGTGCCACAACACATCTTTGTCTGAACCCGCAGAATTCAGAAGTGCTTCTGTGCACTAGTATTCAGAGACCGTAGTAATTTGTCACACCCTCCTGACATGAAACCACAAAGACCTTCACCTATTGTAACTGCTCAAGTTGTACCGAGGTCCAATCTAACTGTTGAATCCAGTTCGTCATGTGGTTATCCTTCAACCTTAGTATCCACTCCTACAGTAGATGCGGAAAATCGCAGAAAAAGACTTCGGGCAAACCAGTAAACACGTATTTCTCAAGATATTTGCGAGGTGTTATTCTAGGGTTTCTATTGTCTTTCTGTGGAAAGTATATCTCTTTTGTTCTCAAGCATCTTTCGATCTCTACTTTTTTGGGATTCCACGGTCTCAACATTCCCTTCTAATGGCTCATTGGTCTCCGCCCTAACCTTTTCTTGAATTGTCTCCAAAAAATGTTCGACTTATCTTATCTACTCAATCCTTTCTTGTTCCTACTAATGGAAACAGATCCATTTGTTGGTTATCTCTTCTTCTATATCATTTGATTTATTGACCCAGAGTTCATATCTTTCAGGTTTCCAACAAAGCCTCTAAAACTATCGGCCCTCTTGGTAAACCAGAAGGCAACACAGCACACAGAATGCACTGTGCAGTCTCACCCAAGATAGCTTTAATGGGTGGCTACAAGACTCAGGTGTTTACAGCCTAGGATTGAGAATGAGATATGATAACTCGACCATTGAACCCTTATTAGAACTGATAAACGTAACATACTATTATTCATGATTATGTAGTAATTTCAGCAGCTTGTTCCCTCAGTATCGTGAACAGTATTTAAACAAACAATATAATAACTCATTCATTCAAGCATAACAAATCACTACTGAAAAGAGGATAAAGATAGGCATGCATTCATCACATTACACAGATATTACCATGGTTCACCCCCTCCTAGGCTACATCCACAAAGATTTGGCTCTTGGCTCTCTTTTATTATGATAGTTCTGTATCTATGCGTCATGCGCTTACAAATATCCTCAGATGGGTAAGATCTATATGAGGCGACTAGATCACACCAGGCTCCTCAACCTGCGATATAATCTTCATGATATACCTTCTTTCATATCCTCTAGCTCAACAATGTACAAAACAAATCATACAGCAAAATATAAACCCAATTACTAACTAAATCAGAACAACTACAAAATTCATGAACAACAAAAACAACCCTATAATACCTCTGTATCGGTATTTATACATCTTTGGCTCTTCATCTATTACAATACATTACCAAAACCCCAACCCTATTGACGTTAGTTCTTCCTCTCATGTGCATGTTGTTCTTCCTTCTAGTTGTTGCTTTCCTCGTGCATACTTTCTTGCATGCGTGTGTGTTGTGTTCCCTTCCAGTTGTTGCTTCGCTCTCTGCACACTTTCTTTCCCCACGATCATCATTCTTTCCAATTCGGCCTACTACCAACACACTTATTGGTTTTCATGCCAATGTTTCTCCCTGAGGTTGAGGGTTATGGCATTCATACCCTCCCCTTCCTCTGCAACTCCTGCACAAGATTTTTTCTTTCGTAGTTGCTCCAAAATCACCCTTAGGGTATTGTTGCAACAACCCTCCTAGTTGTCCTCAATCTCCCCACCAAGCTTATCCAAATGCTGCTCCAAGGATATGTCGACTCATCCCTCTTCTTGTAGCTTAACTATCTACATAATAGTCCCTCAAGGCTATCCTAGGGCTTCTCCAAAGGACTTTTTTTACAACCTAGTAATGTCCCTCTTTGTTGCCCCAAAAATCTGTCTTTAGACTATCCAAAAGTATGCTCATATATTTTTGTCAATACTGATGTCACAAATGTTGCACTAGGTGACTGTGACATTGGTATATCATCCCCTTCATAGAATATCCAAATCTCTTGTAACAGTCCTCCATAATATCCCTATGTTCCATCCCTCTTTGGAATCCCTCTAGCACCTATGTAGACCTCCTCTAGGTTGTTCTAGCCTGCGGAAACTCTCCAACAGTAGGTCGCACCTTGTGGTAGAACTTCTCTAGGCCTAGGGCCTCTTGTTATCAACTGGAATAGACCTCAACAACCCTCGTCCCCTCCTTACCTGTTGTTTGTCTCCTCTAGGTTCTACGACTAGGCTCCCATGGGCAGGCTCAATTCCCTCTAGGATGTGGTTTCCTCTCCTAGGCAGGTCAAGCCTTCTCTTAACCTACTACTACCCTCCTAGAACTAGTTGTANAGGTTGATCTTTGGGAACATGTTGAGAAATATATCAATACACATACCAATCCAAAACAACCAGATCTCAGCATAATAAAAATGAGGCTAAGATAAAAAGAAACATTCTTGATTCATTGAAGGCCCATTTTAAAAATAATATTGCAAAGGAAGATCAATAAGGACATATATGGTGATTTGATTACATTTTATCTAAGTGTAGATATCTCTAAGAAAATTCTCTTGAGAAAAAAATCTCTTGGCCATTTGCATGAGTGGCATAAATTCAGTGACTAGCTACTTGGGAAGGATCATATAGTTGAGAAATAAATTAGCTTCCATTAGGGAAAAAGTTGATAATAAGAAGTTAGTTCCCATTTCTTTCAATAATTTTACTCCATGTTGGAAACCCTTTTTCCAAGGAATTTTTGCTTGAAAGAAGCTACCATCTTTTGAGAATCTTTGGGATGACTTTGTGTAGGAAGAGATAAGGTTAGTATCTAGTTCAACAAGACAAAAAGTGAAGTAGAAGAGTTATCCTTCATGGGGAGTATGAGGAAGCGAAGCAAAAAAGTACCTGGGAACGGTAATAAGGAAGAATCAAGTTGAGGTAAGAAGGATTTGATTCATGTGAAGTGTTTCAAGTGTTGACAAAAATGACATTATGTTAGCCAATGTCTAGAGAAAAAGAATGGGAATGCCAAGCAATAATAGAAACATATAATAGGGAGTGAAAAAGACTATACATGGATTATAAAATTCATAGTCCAATATCGATACCACCTTCTCCATGGTCTCTTATATTTCAACCAACACTATGTTTGATCTTGGATGTTTTGTAGATAGTGGGGAATAGAGACATGTGAATTATGATAGGACAATCTTGAGAAAGTTTCAAGAGAAAGAGAGAGGAATGTGAGTTGATTTGAATAATGATGTCAATTATCCTATGAATGGATTGGGATCCATCTCTTTTGATGTAGTAGCATCCCAGTCATCCTGGGGATGACACGACGAAGGTAGTTATGAGGATGTGATAGAGTTGTTACAACGGTGATTGGTTGATGCAGGATGTGAATGAGATAGATTGTGGGGAGTAACAATAGTGGTGTAGACCGATTGAATTCTATGGAGTTACAACATTTGGATTGTTGGGAGTAACAGCAATGTTGCAGATCGATTGAATGCTACAAAGTTGTATCATTTGGACTATTGGGAATAAGAGCAGTGGTGTAGATCAGAATAATGTTTCATATTTGCAGCATTGAGGCAGTTGGGAGTACTGCTATAGAATGGAAGAGTGTGTGGATGACTCTAAGTACAGTTGTTACATGAGCATTTGTTGATGGTACCGCTCATGCGGAGTGCATTTTTTGGAATGAAGTTGGAAAGGACGTGCGGGAGATGAAGAGTCACTGCAGAAAGGACGAAAAATAATCTAGAAGATCAAAGGGCATGAGAAGCCTTGGGAAACTGAAGTGAACAGTTTCTAGAAAGAATAAAACACAACATCAGAGATATTGATGAGGGATCTTGCAAAACTAACAAGAAGGAATATCTCGCGAGATAGGAGAGAGAGAAGTGGTTGAGGCTTACATGCCCTCTAGCCTAGAAACCCAATGAAAATTGTGTGGTCATATACAGTGTTAGCACCGATGTATTGTAATTGCTTGAATGAATAAAAGAGTTATTGTTTTACAGATTTAATCCCTTTGGGCGTGTGTGTGAATGAAATCCTGTATGATGGATTTACTTTATTCTTGACATAATTATGTATGAGTTAAGGTCTTGCTTGAATGACTAATCCTGTAGAGAATAGTGTTGTATAATATGGCCATGCAAGTGGCACGAGTCTGTGGAAGGCCATGTTGGAAATTGTGGTCTTCCATAGGGAGTATGAGTGCTTTGGTTCTACAAGCGTTGAGGGTTCAGTTTGAGTACAGAAGATGTGAATAGAAGTTGTTGTTCTCAGTGTGGGTTACGTGTTGCAGCAAGAGATTTCCCACACCAAATTCATGATGTAAAGGGATACATGTTTCAATAGAGAAGGGGTGCAACAAAAGGATGTGTGTTGTAGCCATGGGTGGAGGCGAGTTGCAGTAGAAGGAAAGTCACGGAAAGAGGCGAGTTTCAAAAAGAGGTGAGTTGCAGTGAGTTGCAGAAGAAGACGAATTGTAGCAGCGAGTTAGTAGGAAAGTTGCAGCAGAGGTGAGTTGCAGCATAAGATGAANAGGTTGATCTTTGGGAACATGTTGAGAAATATATCAATACACATACCAATCCAAAACAACCAGATCTCAGCATAATAAAAATGAGGCTAAGATAAAAAGAAACATTCTTGATTCATTGAAGGCCCATTTTAAAAATAATATTGCAAAGGAAGATCAATAAGGACATATATGGTGATTTGATTACATTTTATCTAAGTGTAGATATCTCTAAGAAAATTCTCTTGAGAAAAAAATCTCTTGGCCATTTGCATGAGTGGCATAAATTCAGTGACTAGCTACTTGGGAAGGATCATATAGTTGAGAAATAAATTAGCTTCCATTAGGGAAAAAGTTGATAATAAGAAGTTAGTTCCCATTTCTTTCAATAATTTTACTCCATGTTGGAAACCCTTTTTCCAAGGAATTTTTGCTTGAAAGAAGCTACCATCTTTTGAGAATCTTTGGGATGACTTTGTGTAGGAAGAGATAAGGTTAGTATCTAGTTCAACAAGACAAAAAGTGAAGTAGAAGAGTTATCCTTCATGGGGAGTATGAGGAAGCGAAGCAAAAAAGTACCTGGGAACGGTAATAAGGAAGAATCAAGTTGAGGTAAGAAGGATTTGATTCATGTGAAGTGTTTCAAGTGTTGACAAAAATGACATTATGTTAGCCAATGTCTAGAGAAAAAGAATGGGAATGCCAAGCAATAATAGAAACATATAATAGGGAGTGAAAAAGACTATACATGGATTATAAAATTCATAGTCCAATATCGATACCACCTTCTCCATGGTCTCTTATATTTCAACCAACACTATGTTTGATCTTGGATGTTTTGTAGATAGTGGGGAATATAGACATGTGAATTATGATAGGACAATCTTGAGAAAGTTTCAAGAGAAAGAGAGAGGAATGTGAGTTGATTTGAATAATCATGTCAATTATCCTATGAATGGATTGGGATCCATCTCTTTTGATGTAGTAGCATCCCAGTCATCCTAGCGATGACACGACGAAGGTAGTTATGAGGATGTGATAGAGTTGTTACAACGGTGATTGGTTGATGCAGGATGTGAATGAGATAGATTGTGGGGAGTAACAACAGTGGTGTAGACCGATTGAATTCTATGGAGTTACAACATTTGGATTGTTGGGAGTAACAGCAATGTTGCAGATCGATTGAATGCTACAAAGTTGTATCATTTGGACTGTTGGGAATAAGAGCAGTGGTGTAGATCAGAATAATGTTGCATATTTGCAGCATTGAGGCAGTTGGGAGTATTGTTATAGAATGGAAGAGTGTGTGGATGACTCTAAGGACAGTTGTTACATGAGCATTTGTTGATGGTACCGCTCATGCGGAGTGCATTTTTTGGAATGAAGTTGGAAAGGACGCGCGGGAGATGAAGAGTCACTGCGGAAAGGACAAAAAATAATCTAGAAGATCAAAGGGCATGAGAAGCCTTGGGAAACTGAAGTGAACAGTTTCTAGAAAGAATAAAACACAACATCAGAGATATTGATGAGGGATCTTGCAAAACTGACAAGAAGGAATATCTCGCGAGATAGGAGAGAGAGAAGTGGTTGAGGCTTACATGCCCTCTAGCCTAGAAACCCAATGAAAATTGTGTGGTCATATACAGTGTTAGCACCGATGTATTGTAATTGCTTGAATGAATAAAAGAGTTATTGTTTTACAGATTTAATCCCTTTGGGCGTGTGTGTGAATGAAATCCTGTATGATGGATTTACTTTATTCTTGACATAATTATGTATGAGTTAAGGTCTTGCTTGAATGACTAATCCTGTAGAGAATAGTGTTGTATAATATGGCCATGCAAGTGGCACGAGTCTGTGGAAGGCCATGTTGGAAATTGTGGTCTTCCATAGGGAGTATGAGTGCTTTGGTTCTACAAGCGTTGAGGGTTCAGTTTGAGTACAGAAGATGTGAATAGAAGTTGTTGTTCTCAGTGTGGGTTACGTGTTGCAGCAAGAGATTTCCCACACCAAATTCATGATGTAAAGGGATACATGTTTCAATAGAGAAGGGGTGCAACAAAAGGATGTGTGTTGTAGCCATGGGTGGAGGCGAGTTGCAGTAGAAGGAAAGTCACGGAAAGAGGCGAGTTTCAAAAAGAGGTGAGTTGCAGTGAGTTGCAGAAGAAGACGAATTGTAGCAGCGAGTTAGTAGGAAAGTTGCAGCAGAGGTGAGTTGCAGCATAAGATGAACTGTAGCAACGAGTTGCAACAGAAGGAAAGTTGCAGCAAGTGAACATGAAGCATGTTGGTTAATACCGACTGGTGATTTTATAGCATCCATTGCGGCACTATAGGGAAGAAATCATGAATACATAGGAGCATAGATACAACCCTAGGGGTTGTGGCATGATCAGGTGATAGATGGAAAATGTAGCAATGATGAAGAAGTGTTATGGTAGTTGTGATTCCTATTACGCACACATGAATAAATTTTCTGTTGTGAACGTACTCTGATGGCAGGGGGAGGATGGCCCACTGTGTCAATTGGTATCAGATATTGGTTCATATATGGGGTGAAATAATGTGAGAAGATATCAACCATAGTTCAATTTTGGAATTAAAGAATGTGAAAAGATATCAGAGTGTGATTCAGCTTTGGGGTGAAAGAATGTGACAAGATATCATAGCACGGTTCAGCTCTAGGATGGAAGAAAATTCAAAGAAGAAGACCAGGAGAATGATAGGTTTAGCTTGTGTTACTGGAGGAAGAATGATAGGATACATTTTTGGAGAAAGGGCATGTGAATTGTAGTCTAATTGAGGGTTGTAAAATAACTCCCTAGGATTTCTTCACGAAGATGAACAGGTTAATGAGGTACATAAATTGAGAGTTAGAATGCAGATAATGGATTGGTAGCAGATGTCAAGATGAAGCCTGATATGGGAAAAGATAACAAGGAATATAAAATTGTATGAAGCAACATTCAGAAGGGTGTTGTTGAAAAGGAAAAAGTCTTTGAGATAAATGGCTACTAGAAATAGATAGCAGTTGTGGTGGCGGTTATACATGATTGTTATCTTGGAATGACGACATGGTCACTGGAAATGAGCAAGTGTGGTTGTGGGAGGAATATAGTCAGAAGGTTTCCTGGACTAGAGTTTGGGTGCATATGTTATGAGGAGAAGGTTGGTAGCAGTGAGTGCATTACTGTCAGATTGTGATTACAATTTTTGTGTGGACCTAAATTTAAGATAATGAGAAAGAAAAGAGATGTAGAAAATTTACAGCAAGAAAAATAGAGACACATGTTTGTGTTGGATGTAACGAAGAAAGGAGGGAGAGAATATGGAAAAAAAAAAATCCATGGATATATGTTTTCTTGTCTGTGGGAAGAAGAATTTTTTGGTTGCAGATGGAAGTGGATGTGATTAATTGAAGAGAAAATACAATAGAATATGTATATGCAGAAAAGGAAACTGCAAGGATTATAGGGGTTGCAGACGATGAAGAAGATGATGTATTGAAGATGAAGCATGATGAAAGTTTTTGARTTGAATACAAATAACATACAGTCCAAAGGATGAGGAAGATGAGGAAGATGTTGCTAACAGAGATAGGATAATATTTCAAATCTCCCGAGGAAGAAKACATGYTGCAGAAGGGTGAAGCTTGTTGAAGACCAAGCATGGAGGTGCTACGMGGAGAAGAAGACTCTCGAAATTTGTCTCTAGYAATTTTMAAGAATGTGTATACATTGRCATAATCACCAACTGAGGTAGTTTGTGTATGGTTRTGGATTGATTCAAGGGAGGTGTAACATGGGAGCATGTGACCCCATGTTGTGTAGCTTCGAGCATGAGTGGATGGTTGCACTGAAGGCACTTTGTACACTGCATGAAAAAGGGAAGTGGCATGTCATGGATTGGACATGACTCATATTGAGTTATGCAGGTGATGTGGATTGAGTCAAGGGAGGTGTAACATGGGACCATCTGACTCCATGTTGTAGTTTCGAGCATGAGTGGTTGGTTGCACCAAAGGAACTTTGTACACTACATGAAAAAGGAAAATGGGATGTCCCATATTGGACGTGACTCAGATCCAATTGCGTTGGTGATGCATCACTGAAAATTACCTGACTAGTTCTTGTAGTAATGAAGAAAGAGAGATAGAGAAGGTAGTAGTATGAGAACTTGAGTTGCAACAGGAATAAGATGAAAAATTCTAGATCTCCATGACGAGAGTATTGTTGTCTTGTTGTGGATTGAGGACAACAATGAATTCAATGAAGGAATGTGCAACAAAGGAAGATGTCTTGGAGATTGAAGTGTATAACAGAAGAGGATTGTAGAGTTGATAGTGTGATATTGATGTATTTTCACTAGATAGTTGTAGATGCGGGTGATTTACCTCATAAGTATGAGCACATAATTTCTTGAAAACTAGGGAGTCTAATGCAATAGCATCTCAGTCATCCTGGGGATGACACAACGAAGGTAGTTACAAGGAAATGACAGAGATTTTACAAAAATGATTGGTTATTGCAGGATGTGAACGAGATAGATTGTTGAGAGTAACAACAGTTATGTATATTGATTGAATGCTATAGAGTTACAACATTTGGACTGTTGGGAGTAACCATAGTGGTGCATATCGATTGAAAGCTACAAAGTTGCATAATTTGGATTGTTGGGAGTAACAGTAGTGGTGTAGATCATAATAATGTTGCAAAGTTGTAGCATTGGGGCATCTGGGAGCACTGTTTTAGAATGGACGAGTGTGTGGAGAGCTCTGAGGACAGTTGTTACAGGAGCATTTTTGGATGTTACGGCTTAGGTGGAGCGCATTTGTTGGAATGAAGCTGGAAAGTTTTGAAGTTTCACTATGTTAGGCTCAAGCATGAGGTTTATTTCATTTTATAATTTACTTGAACCATGAACAAATGCAACTACACAATTTACAAGTGTTGCAATAACCAAGATCACAAGAAGAATAACCATGCACAAGAACACAAGAAATATC
>JZKD02S1992762.1:44673-61007 GCA_000966675.3 Picea glauca | reverse complement strand
AGAAAAAAAAAAAAAAAATTGCCTCCTTGGGATAATACCGTAACAATCAAAGTATTCAAATATTTTAAAAATGGATTATGTCATCATGACATAATATGATTAACAAAGCACACATCTAGATTTCCTACCAATACTAGCTCTACACATCATGTCTTTGAACCTTTGTAATTATCATATTGTGACCGATTATACAAATAAGTATTGATTACAAACTCTTCCTAGGGGTGTAACTTTGTGTATTACACCTTGACCCAACTATTAATGCAACAAAGAGGTGACGTTGGCAATGTAAAGATGGTAGGTCTTTATTGGACACAATAGAATAATATAGGACAAGCACTAGAAGTAATTTTGTTTTACTTACCCCAAATTAATAGAGAATGCAAAGTTGTAGCATTACCATGAGAAACTTATTGGAAAAGCCCCATGATCATATAACTCCATGCATACAAAGAGAAAAAAATACATACCAACAATATATAATAGGTAGGTATGGGAAAATATTTATATTAATATACTATATTGTCATGACATAATACACCAATGGATAATCTCAATGTCATATGTTTCATCCATTTAGGTATGGGAAAATGATTAAATTAATATAGTATATTGTCTTGACATAATACACCAATGAATAATCTCAATGTCATATGTTTCAACTATTTATACTTTTTAGTTTTTATACTTTTTTATTTAATCATTTAGATGTGACATTTCATAAAAGGTCAACTATTATTTATTTTCACTCAAATAAAATCTATTTTTCTCTCAAGTGGTCCTAATTTTACTTTTTCACTCAAGTGGGCCTATTTTTTTACTTTTCACTAAAGATATGTTGAGTTACATTTATCCCAACATTTACACATATTCTAACATACCCCTTAAACATAGGAGGGATGGAGAGGGTGGAGTTACCACTACATCTTCTTAATGACAACTTATTATGGAGATGGTGAAGTTACCATCACACTTTCTTAATCAAAACTTATTGGAGCTTAAAAATAGATAATAATTTGAAAAAAATAGTTTTTATTGATGGTTTTATGAAGATATAAACACCCTAATCACCTGACCTACAACACTCAAAGTATATTTAACATTTTGTACCATCTCCCTAAGATATAATGACAACTTATTATGGAGAGGGTTGAGTTACCACTACATCTCCCTAATGACAACTTGTTGGAGCTTGAACATAGATAATAATTTGACAAAATTAGTCAAAACTTATTGGAGCTTAAACATAGATAATAATTTGAAAAAAATAGTTTTTATTGATGGTTTTATGAAGATATAAACACCCTAATCACCTGACCTACAATAGTCGAGGTATATTTAACATTTTGTACCATCTCCCTAAGATATAATGACAACTTATTATGGAGAGGGTGGAGGTACCACTACATCTCCATAATGACAACTTGTTGGAGCTTGAACATAGATAATAATTTGAAAAAATTAGTCTTTGTTGATGGTTTTATGAAGATATAAACACCCTAATCACCTGACCTACAATACTACAATACTCAAGGTATATTTAACCTATTGTACCATCTCCCTAAGATATTGTACATGAACCTCAATATTTTTGGTCATCCTATGTGAAACTAAATGAATTTCCACCTAGATTATACTTTGTTTGTCACAATATATCATCGATGACTCATTCCTAAGAAGTATAAGCTCGTCCATTAAGTTCTATAGCCAAATTTCCTAAACAATTGGATTGGAGCTAAGATGAAACACATAAACAAAGGTAGACTTCCATTCATCAACACCACCTACCAATCAAAGTCTATATAGTTAATATAAAATGGATCACTATATAATTTGTCATTTATTTGGTACATTTTGAGTGGAAAAAATGGAGCTTTTGACTTGTAGGGCCAATTTTGGCGGTAGATCCTATTTTGGTGACTAGGGGTATTGAAATTTTTGGATCCTTATTGGGGGCTTAAATTATTATTTTTAGGATCAAAATAAGTGAACAAAGTTTCTAGACCTCAAACACTACATATTGAGAGTTTTCCAATGATGCAAAGATCACCTCAATCAAAGTTTGTATAAGGAATGTATGCCTCACACAAGTTGACCTTTTCTTTTGACCACCATGGTACCAAGAGGGTCCAAAACCCCAACCCTAATAAGGAGTTGAAGCATGAAAAAAATCCTAACCTAACCCTAGACAACTATCAAGACATGTTAAATACTAGGCCTCTAAGAATAGAAGGGATTCAATTCCTATTGTATTAATTTACTATTCCATAGTCGAGTAGAGAAAAGGAGTGGGATATTGTGAGAAAAACAAAGAAAGTAGAAGACCATGTGGTAGCCATATAGGATAAAGTGGCTATGATCATTCCATAGTGAGTTCATCTTTCTTTGTATTTTCATTTAATATTTGAGAAGAAAATAGCAAGGCATAATCCTCATCTTTTGGTTGGGTTTCCCATATTGGGTTCCCTAGGTTTTATCTTGTGTTCATTGTATGGATGGTGTGGTGTTTATTGTTTGGTTTCATTTATTACATTCTCAATTTATTTTTATTAAGTTATAATAATAAGTAAACATTGCATAATATAGATACTTTTCATAAACTTGTAAGATTTGTTGTGACGAATTGATCCAGAGGAATATCCATAATAGTTTATAGGTCATATTAGTATCATAGCAGTTTTCTTTGGGGTTTTGTGGGAAATTGCAGGACCTCAAAATCGGCTTAAAGAAAGAAGCCTCAAAACCTAGCCATGGCGGATGAGTATAATAACAATCCAAGGGATGATCAAGAGGAGATATTTTGATAGAACCACACATCTCTAACATTTCTCACAACATGGTGATCCTCATGGTAGCTCTAGAGAGAAATTTCAGACCTTTTGGGGAGTGTGGTAGCTCTAACTCGAAATATGTCTTTGATGTGAAATTTAGGGACAAAGAAGATCCAAAAAGGGAGCCTAAAAAATAGACACCAATTCTAGCATCACTTCTTCCCAATATTTGTTCAAAGCAGAAGAAAAAGTGTACATCAAACCCTATCAAGGTGAGATCGATGTTGTTAAGTCGAATCAATGGTTGCAATAGTTAGGAGTCTATTTTAATGTGCATAACATAGGACAAGAGATAAAGATATAATTTTCCTAGCCAAAGTTAGAGGTCCATGCCCATACTTCAAAAAACAAGCCATTATATTGGGAATATTTCCCAAGAACTAAGATGTACTCCTCAAGTATCTAAGTGGTAACCATAGTCATTTAAGGAGGCAAGTGATGCTCTTTAAACCTAGGACCATTGACAAGGAATGTGTACAAGAATAATATCTAGAGATGGACAAGAAGAAAGGACAACCAAATAGTTCCAAGTAGACAAACCACCAAGGTGCTTCCAAAGAGGGCAAGGAAAAGTGGAAAGGAAAGGATAAGAAGACAATAACCATTACACATTAGTGCATGGATTCAAGAAACCACTATGCCATTATAATATTGATTACCATACCAAATATAAGTGTTCAAAGCTACATCTATAGATGAATCCAAATAATTGCAAGAAGGAAGCCAAGAAGAAGAACATATTAGCCATGGATTAAGGAAACTATGTAGAGTAGCTCAGATGAAAATGAAAAGGTTTCCTATAGTATAATGAAGAAGGAAGTGAATTTGATTAGTTTCCATCCCAAGGAAGAAAAATATATGACTAAAATATTCCATATTAAGGTCTAGGTCAAGAAGACAAATGTGGATGCTCTATTTGATTCTAGTTCACATGAATCATCATAATAGAGGATCCAATAAGTAATATTGGGATGAAAATTCATGACCATCCTCACCCATACCCATTGGGATGGGTAAATAAGAAAATAAGAATGCAGAGATAAAGTCTCTAAGTGGTGTAAGATCAAATCTAATATAAGTGCAAACTATATTGATGAAGTGGAAGTAGATGTACTACTACGTGATGTGTGTGGTGTAGTGTTTGGAAGCCCCTACATGTACATGAGTGATGAAATCTGCATGAGGAGAGAAAACTCATACTTCTTGATCAAGGATGGAAGTCCTTTATCACCAATGCACACAAAGGTAAATCCAAGATCTATCTCTTAAGTGCTAACCAAGCCAAGAAACTAGTTATCTCAAGAAGGAAGTTTGTATTTTTCTTCTTGAGACAGAATTAGCAAGGAGAAGAATCGATAAATGTAAAGGCATATCTAGAGGAATGTAATAAATATTAGAAACACCAACTATAAGATATTTTCCAAGTGTATAAAAGTGTTCCAAGATCTTAAAGGTTTAACACCAAAGAGGGAAGTGGAGCATGATATATAGTTGTTGTTTGACACTCCATTGTCAATCATAGGACTATATATATAGTCCATCCTAGAAGAAAATGATGTGAATAAAAAATTTCAATAACTATCGAAGAAAGTAATAATTTAATCAATTACCTCGCCTTGTGAGTCACCTATCATCATAATAACAAAGAAATATGGAACTTGGAGAATGTTTATTAACTATAGATATTTGAATAAGATTACTATAACATACCCACTATGGAATTCGAGATTTTTCAACCTTTTTCTTCTTTTCTCCGAGGAACGGAATTCCTCGAATCCCTATGGGGCCTAATACAAACCTTGCCATCCCTTATCCGTACTCATGTGATCGGTGGCTAGGACCACAGGCCTTATCGGAAAGGTGCTCGTCGGCTTTCACGATTCAGGAAATCGCAATACATGTATTTCCTTTTCTCTCTTGTCCTTCGAAGGGCCGAAACCCGAAACTGTTTTAACTTCTTATCAAGATTCACAGCAACTCGGATTAAGCCCTGGTACTCTACCCTTTGGGATTTCGCATACCGGAATTTTGGGATATGCGATGACAGGAGGTTTCGCGCTTAGGTTTCCTGGGAGTCGAAACTCTGAAACCTGCATACAGATATATATACACACATCGCTCCGTCTATTTCGGGAATTCGCAAATTGGGTTTTCGGGACTGGCGAGTACAAGAGAACTTGCCAATAGGTATCTCAGGTACCGAAATACCGAAATACCCAATATTATCCGTGCTAAGCCATTTTGGCATTCCTCCTTTCGGGATTTCACGTTATGTGAAAACAAGGGGTCTCGCCCCTAGGTTTCCCGAAAGCCGAAAACTCTGAGTCATCAAAACTCTAAACATGCTCCTCTATTTCGGGGTTTCCTCCATCGAGATTTCGCCAATCGGGGTTTCAAGACTGGCGAGTTCATGGGGACCGCACTTAGGTACCTCGGGTGCCAAAATACTGAAGTATAACCACTTCTCCACACTCTATCCTTTCGGGGTTTCACAAGTCGGGATTTCGGGACTTGCGAGTACAAGGGAAACTTACCCTTGGGTTTTCCGAGTACCGAAACACCGAAATTCTGAACCAAGTCATACTATGCCAATTCGGGATCCCGCGAATCGTGGTTTCGTATTTCGAAATTTCGGGATACAAGAGGTCAAAGATTCACACCCCTCGACTACCCGAATGCTCATCATACACTTGACCAATTTCAGGGTTTCGCAGTTCGGGATTTCGCAACTAGTGGGTACAAGGGAACTTATCCTTGAATATCCCTATTCCCGAAATACCGAACATCAATACTTACCCATGTTGGTCCAATTCGGGGTTTCGCGAATCGAAGTTTCGCGACGTGCGTAGACAGGAGGTCTCGCACCTAGATCTTCCGGGAGCCGAAACTCCGAAATACAAACTCTTAAACCTGCGCATCTATTTTGGGATTTCACCCATCGAAATTTTGCGGGTCAGGGATTCGAGACTTGCAAGTACAATAATATCGCCTATAGATATCCTGAGTACAGAAACTTCGAGATCCTATAACTTCTCCATACTATTATCATTTCAGGATTTCGCAAGTCGGGGTTTCGGGACTTGCGAGTACAAGGAAATACTTCCTTGGGTGTTATGGGTTCCGAAACACCGAAAAGTCCTAACTCATCCACACACCGTCATTTAGGGTTTTTGTGAATCTGGGTTTCGGGTCTTGCGAGTGCAGGAGAACTCGCACTTAGGTACTCCGGGTGCCGAAACTTCGAAAACTCATAACTTACCCACACGCTAGCATTTCAGGATTTCATATGTCAGGATTTCGCAAGTCGTGAGGACAAGGGTTCTTACCCTTTGATCTCCCGGGTGCCGAAAAGTTGAAATGCTTACCGGCCACCACGTGTACTCTACAGCTGGACGGTCCAAGTACTCCCATGGGTCTTGGAATCGACGGTCCCGATTTCTTCGCTACTTACGAAGGTTAAAAAGGGGTCGAGGCATTAACGCCTACGTTCCTTCATCCAATTTAATGGTCATAACAGACCTTAGATCCTCCGAAAGGATCTCATTCGTGCATTTATCAAGAGAAAGGGTATCCTGGGTACCGAACCACCGAAAGGTCCCTAATTCATCCACACGTTTTCATTTCGGGATTTCGTGGGTCGGGGTTTCGGGACTCGCGAGTACAAGAGGACTCGCACCTAGGTACCCCGGGTGTCGAAACTCCAAAATTTCGAAGTCTAAGAATACCATTCTCTCTCGTGTAGGATTTAAAAAAAAACTACGCCATTAATTCCTTCTTCAGGCCCTTGGGTAAATTTCACCAGGTTTGAAGACCCGACTGGAAGGTCCTCTAAAAATCTCTGAGCTATTAGCTTTTGTGACTGGTAGTGAGTGAACTTAAGGATTTTTTTTACTGTGATGATAGTCCTTTCTAGGCACTTACCCTGGCTCTATAGAGTGAGGGAAATTTCCCGAAAGGGTGTCCCTGTGAGGAAATCTATCCAGGGAAGCACGAGAGACAATTAAGGGAAACAACCTCCCGGGAATAGACTTAAAAAATGGATTCGTTCAAACACATATATGTATATATATATAAGTCGAATGTGGTCATTCTAACATGAGCATGCAACCACCATTCCAATCAAAACACCATGCAGAAATTTCTACACAGAAACCATTTATAAGGGTTCGAACCATGAGCATACATTCCAAGATATTTAAATGCAAGATACAAGATATAACACTTATCAGAAAAAAAAAAAAACACCAGGTGATGCAACTGTTGAGAGGGGTGCTCATTTCCACCCAACCGTAGGCTCAATGACTCCAAATGGATTTACCACTAGCCACCCCTGAGATAAACCACGATGCTTGAGACTCTCTGTCTCTGTTCTTCAGCGATCGAGAACGAAGTTTACTCTCCTTCTTCTCTGTTATCACTCACTCTATATTTTGTTCCAGAGTTCTTTCGATCTTTCCCTGCGATCTCTCCCTCACATTTGTCCCCTCCCACACCTTTTACCTGCATTTTCTTTTCCGGAAAGGTTGTGTGTGGCATGAATTTCCCCGTGGTGGTTAGGTCTGAGGCCTCCACGGATGGGCGGTTCACCCCCATCCCTCATTAACTCATGAGGAGCCTCTTCACCTACCAACCTGGCGAGTAATTCATTTCGGGGCCAACGAGCCGCTCTTGGTTATCCAGGCCAGTGAAGACCAAATACGGTATTGGTTTCGATGGAAGTTAGCGCCACCATTCCAGGTGCCTTCCACCACCTTTCTTTATCCATCGTGGTCTCTTTTTCAGCACATCCCCCTCCCAGCAGTCCTGCAACACACACACACACACACACACACATATATATATTCATAATGTTAATTTACATTCGTCGACCCTGTATACTAAGGTCCATTTAGAATCACACATTCACATCTTTGAGTTTGCCATAGTTCTTGGCCAGCATAATTGTTTTTATAGTCTGGGGGAAACAAGGTGTTACAATTCTCTCCCCCTTAAAGGAACATCATCCTCGATGTTCTATCCATCATCGTGACATGTATGTACAGAGGTAAACAAAATTGGATATGCCTATTTCATGGCATCCTCCATTTCCCATGTAGCCTCATCTGGGCCAAAATGTCTCCACTGCACCTTGCCCTGTGCAATGGTTCGGTTCCGGAGCGGGGTTTCCTTTCTGTCCAGTATGCATTGAGGTTCTGGTAGAAATTCTCCCTCCGGTTCCACCTGTAGGCTATGGGTCCCACTCTATCTAGAATCTCAAAGGGTCCACAGTACCGAGGCACCAACTTGGCACAAGCTCCCATTTTCAGGGAACTCTTCTTGGGCCTAACTTTGAGATATACATGGTCTCCCGTCTTGAACTCTCTTGGAGTTCTCTTTTGGTCGATGTAACTTTTTTGTCGGTTCTAAGCGACCTTCAGGTTTTGTTATATCTGAGTCACTTGTTGTTCCATTTCTTTCAACATGTCAGGTCCAAAACAAATTATGTTTACGGGATTACTCCAACTAACAAGAGTGTTGCACGGTCTACCATAGAGGACTTCAAACGGACTCATCCTTAAGGATTCTTGGTAGTCGTTGTTGTAAGCGAATTCCACCAGTGCCAGGTAGTCTTCCCACTTCTTGGGTTGATGCATTACATGCTTTCTTAACATGTCTTCTAGTATTTGGTTCACTCTTTTTGTCTGTCCATCAGTTTGAGGGTGATAGGTGGTGCTAAACAACAACTTGGTCTCTAAACTAGCCATTAGTGACTTCCAAAAGTTGGAAGTAAATTGCATGTCTCTGTCAGACACGATCTATTTCGGCATACCATGCAGTCTGAATATCTCCTTCATGAATACCTGAGTGATGTTTATTGCCTTGCAAGTTGACTTGACGGGGATAAGGTGAGCGGACTTGCTCAATTTATCCACCACTACCATGATGGTGTCATTCTGTTTGGTCGAGGTTGGTAATCCGGTGATGAAATCCATGGAGATGGTTTCCCATTTCCATTCTGGGATTGGTAGAGGTTGTAATAATCCTATTGGGTGTCAGTGTTCTGCTTTTACCTGTTGGCATTCTATGCATTTGGCTAGGTACTCAGCTATGTCTTTCTTCAATCCAGGCCAATAGAATTGTTTCCTAGTGGCCGTGATCATCTTCTGGTATCATGGATGACCAGTATAGGGTGTTTTATGTAGCTCATCCAGTATTAACCTCTTCAAGTCGTCACAATCTGGGATATACAATTTGCTTCGGTAAGTGAGCAGACCTCCTTCCATCATCTGGTAGCCTCCATACTTTATCCCTGTGGGTTATTGTTGTAGGTACGAGGTCATGGTCTGGACGAAGGGATCTGTTTCTTGTGCATTTCTGACTCTTTCCTTGACATCCATCTTACAGGTGCTCATCGTTGCCAGGTGAATTGTTTTCATACTTTTGCTAAGGTCATCGACCATCCTATTTTCCTTTCCTTTAATGTGTTTGATTTCGAAATCAAACTCGCTAAGGAGGGCCATCCACCTATCTTGTCTAGCATTGAGCTTTGGTTGGTCAAACAGATATCGCAATCCGCAGTGATCTGTCATAAGTACAAATTTTCTTCCCAGGAGGTAATGCCTCCACATTTTCAAGGCATGCACTATGGCAGCCAGCTTTAGATCATGGGTTGCATAGTCAACTTCATGCTCATTCAATTTTCGGGATTCATTGCAGACCACACTTCCTCCTTGCATAAGGACTCCTCCGAGCCCTTCCTTATAGGCATTTGTGCACACGAGGAATTCAGCTTTGGGATCAGCAATCTTCAACACAGATGTGTGGGTCAGTAGATGTTTCAGGGTTTGAAATCTTTCTTCACATTTTTGTGTCCATGTGAATTTTGTCCCCTTCCTCTGGAGGGAAGTGATTGGACAACCAATCTTGGAGAATCCTTTTATAAATATCCTATAGTATCCTGCTAATCCCATAAAGGATCTGATATCCAAAACATCCTTTGGGGTAGGCCATTCCATGATAGACCTGATTTTGTTAGGGTCTACCGCTACTCCTTTTTCAGATAGAACATGGCCTAAGTAATGTATTTGCTTCTGGAAGAATTCAAATTTGTTGAATTTGGTATAGAGTTGATGTTCTCTTAGCACTTTCAACACAAGCCTAAGATGCTCTTCATGCTCTTCTCTAATCTTGGAGTAAATTAATATATCGTCAATAAAAACCAGCACAAATTTGTCTAGGAATTTGCTGAGTACATTGTTCATCAAGCACATGAAAGTGGCAGGGGCATTGGTTAACCCAAATGGCACTACCACAAACTCATAGTGACCATACCTTGTCCGGAAGGCAATTTTATGGATGTATTCACCCTTAATTCGGACTTGATGGTATCCCGACCTCAAGTCAATATTTGAGAAAATAGACGCACCCCCCAATTGATCGAACAGGTCATCGATCCTGGGTAAGGGGTACTTGTTCTTTATGCTTACCTTATTGAGTTGTCTATAATCTATGCATTGTCTAAGAGTATCGTCCTTCTTTTTCACAAACAGGACTGGTGCTCCCCATGGAGACACGTTGGGTCGGATATAGCCCTTATCCATCATTTCTCTTAATTGCAATTTGAGTTCAACTAACTTGGGTGTGCTCATCCGGTAGGGTGTCCTAGACACCGACACCACTCCCGGTGCAAGTTCTATCGATAAGTCTATGTCTCTTCTCGAAGGTAGACCCGATACCTCTTCCGGAAACACATCTTTGTATTCTCTCAGGGTAGGGTGGTCTTCGAGGCTTGGTTTGTCATCTTCAATAGTTTTCAACACCTGTATTGCATATAGGGGACATCCTTTTCGGCAATACTTTCTCATTTGCAGAGCTGATATTTGTCTCACCRAGACAGGTTTTCAGATCCCTTGAAGGGTTATCCTTTTCCCTTCTTTACTTACACATTCTAAGGTTTTATGGTAACAGTCCAATCTGGCTTTATGGGTGGCTAGCCAGTCCATACCAATCAACAGATCATACGATCCCAGGGGTAATATGTTAAGGGTTTCTTGGGTGGGGAATTCACCCAACATTAATTGGCAGGTCGGTATGACCTCTGCTACCCTTATTTTGGTGCGAGTGGCTAACTGTACCAACCATGGCTTGGTAGGTTTTTGTGGTTGTAGTTTACACTTATCAACAACCTTAGGGGCTATATAACTCAAATTTGATCTAGGGTCAATCAAAATAGACACTAGATGGTTGGAAATCATACCTTCTATTTCCACTACTGAAGCTTAGTGGTAAGCTTGGTTATTATCCAAGGCTGCATAAATTTGCGGCACACTCCTTGCCACATCATTGACGGTGGTAGCTTCCTGGATGTTATAAATTCTCCGACTATTCTGTTGTCGGTGTGGGGAGTCTCTCAATAGATGTTCTTCTCCACAACCACAACATTTCAAAGGTTCTCTCTTTGGGTTATCAGTCTTCACTGGTATGGATCCATAAGTTTTATTTCCGCTCAAGGAGGGAAAATTTTGTTGGTGTACACTCCGGGTTGGGAAGCTCATTCTTGGGTTCTTCTTATAGTTCTTAAATCCTAGGGATTTAATCCCCTTTTTCTGAAATCTCGAACCATTTTTATGATTCCATCCTTCGCGAGGTTCTGTTCGATGTCCAAGTTGTTCATAACAATAGGTTGCCTTTCGGATAGTACCTTCTAGGGTCTTTGGCTCATCAAATTCAATTCGGTTCCGATAGTCCTTAGGTAGTCCGCTGATGAAGTGTTGTACCTTTGCCTTTTCTGCTTTTATATAAGGTACATACCTCAACAAATCAAGGAATTTGTTGACATATTCTTCTATAGTGAGTTGTCCCAGTTTGAGTTCATAGAATTCTTTAGTCTTTTGTCGAAATATTTTTCCGACAGATACTTCTTTCGAAAGTATTTCTCAAACCGTTCCCAAGACAGGTTCTCTTCGCGAACCCCTTTCACATTCTTAAGGTCTTCCCACCAAATGGAAGCATTTCCGTTCAAGTTGAAGGTGGCCACTCGGGCCTTCAAATTTTCTGAGAAGTCATGGACTCTGAAATACTTCTTTAGTCCAAGCAGCAAGGCCTCTGCTTCCTCTCCCTTCTTTATTTCACCATCGAAGGAGGGTGGTTTGGCCTTCCTGAATTCTTCGAATTTATGACACTTGGAAAGATTTTGATTCTTCTTTCTTCTTCGGGAATAAGAACTAATTCTGCTACTAGAAGAGCCCTCCGAACCGCCAGCTTCCTTCCCAGAGGAATCGTCCGCCGCTTGTCCTTTACCTCTGGGATGGACCTTTTTCGAGGTGCTCCTCTTAATGTGGCCACTGATATGACCATGTTTCTGTACCTCAGGTTCATGTTGCATTTGTCTTTGTAGGTTGGATAAGCTCTGCAGTAAAACTACGTTAATTTCTGTTTGTTTTTCTTGTTCTTTCATCATCCTCTCATTGTCAGCCTTGCATCTCTGTAATTCGACCATGAGGCTCCTCATGGTCTCAGCTAGATTTGGAGGGATCCCTACCACCCTCCTTTTGTCGGACTCTTCGTCTTGATTGTGGGAGCCTTCCCCCACCTCTTGGTGAGTCATCATTCTATGCGTCTGTAATTTCCCGCAGCTGATCATTCGCTTGGGTGAAAAAGACGAATGCTGGTTGTTAGTCAATATTTATATACATTCATAACCAGTACATAAATCATATTTTTCTCATGCACACACACAATAGGAGTTTTCATTCTTAACTTTGACTTTTTAATTGAGGGGGTCAAGATAGGGAGTTACTCCTTTTAACAATACTCTGAATGGAGTCTCTGCGCAACCCATTCATGAGCCCAAGCAGGCCAAGTGTTGTAACCATGCTCTGATACCAATTTTTAACATACCCACTACAAAATTCAGGATTTTTCGGCCTTTTTCTTCTTTTCTCCGAGGAACGGAATTCCCCGAATCCCTACGAGGCCTGATACAAACCCTGCCATCCCTTATCCATACTCATGTGATCGACAGCTAGGACCACAGGCCTTATCGGAAAGGTGCTCGTCAGCTTTCGCGATTCAAGAAATCGCGATACATGTATTTCCTTTTCTCTCTTTTCCTTCGAAGGGTCGAAACCCGAAACGGTTTTAACTGCTTATCGAGATTCACAACAACTTGGATTAAGCCCTGGTACTCTACCCTTCGGGATTTAGCATACTGAAATTTCGGGATATGCGACGACAGGAGGTTTCGTGCTTAGGTTTCCCGGGAGTCGAAACTCCGAAACCTACATATATATATACATACATCGCTCCATCTATTTTGGGAATTCGCAAACCAGGTTTTCGGGACTGGCGAGTACAAGAGAACTTACCAATAGGTATCTCGGGTACCGAAATACTAAAATACCCAATATTATCCTTGCTAAGCCATTTTAGCATTCCTCCTTTCAAGATTTCATGTTATGTGAAAACAAGGTGTCTCGCCCCTAGGTTTCCCGGAAGCCGAAAACTCCGAGTCATCAAAACTCTAAACATGCTCCTCTATTTCGGGGTTTCCTCCATCGGGATTTCGCTAATCTGGGTTTCGAGACTGGCGAGTTCATGGGCCCCACACTTAGGTACCTTGGGTGCCGAAATACCGAAGTATAACCACTTCTCCACACTCTATCCTTTCGGGGTTTCGCAAGTCATGATTTCGGGACTTGTGAGTACAAGGGAAACTTACCCTTGGGTTTTCCGGGTACCGAAACACCGAAATGTTGAACCAAGTCACGCTATGCCAATTTGGGATTTCACGAATCGAGGTTTTGTATATTGGAATTTCAGGATACAAGAGCTTGAAGATTCACACTCCTTGACTACCCGAATGCCGAAAAGCCGATACACCCGCTCATCATACACTTGACCAATTTCGGGGTTTCGCAGATCAGGATTTCGCAACTAGTGGGTACTAGGGAACTTATCCTTGAATATCCCTGTTCCCGAAATACCGAACATCAATACTTACCCATGCTGGTCCAATTCAGGGTTTTGCGAATTGAAGTTTCGTGACTTGCGCAGACAGGAGGTCTCGCACCTAGATCTTCTAGGAGATGAAACTCTGAAATACAAACTCTTAAACCTGCACATCTATTTCGGGATTTCATCCATCGAAATTTTGCGGGTCGGGGATTCGGGACTTGCAAGTACAAGAATCTCGCCTCTAGATATCACGGGTACCGAAACTCCAAGATCCTATAACTTCTCCATACTATTATCATTTCAGGATTTCGCAAGTCAGGGTTTCGAGACTTGCGAGTAGAAGGAAATACTTCCTTGGGTGTTCCGGGTTCCGAAACACCAAAAATTCCTAACTCATCCACACACCGTCATTTCAGGTTTTCGTGAATCAGGGTTTCGGGTCTTGCGAGTACAGGAGAACTCGCACTTAGGTACCCCGGGTGCCAAAACTCTGAAAACTCATAACTTACCCACACACTAGCATTTCAAGATTTCATATGTCGGGATTTCACGAGTTGTGAGGACAAGGGTTCTTACCCTCTGATCTCCCGGGTGCCGAAAAGCCGAAACGCTTACCATCCGCCACATGTACTCTACAGCTGGATGGTCCAGGTACTCCCATGGGTCTTGGAATCGTCGGTCCCGATTTCTTCGCTACTTACGAAGGTTAAAAATGGGTTGAGGCATTAACGTCTGCGTTCCTTCATCTAATTTAACGGTCATAACAGACCTTAGATCCTCTGAAAGGATCTCATTCGTACATTTAGCAAGAGAAAGGGTATCCTGGGTACTGAACCACCGAAAGGTCCCTAATTCATCCACACACTGTCATTTTTGGATTTCGCGGGTTGGGGTTTTGGGACTCGTGAGTACAAGAGGACTCACACCTAGGTACCCCGAGTGCCGAAACTCCGAAATATCGAAGTCTAAGAATACCATTCTCTCCCGTGCAGGATTTAAAAAAAAACTACGCCATTAATTCCTTCTTCAGGCCCTTGGGTAAATTTCACCAGGTTTGAAGACCCGACTAGAAAGTCCTCTAAAAATCTCTGAGCTATTAGCTTCATTGACTGGTAGTGAGTGAGTTTAAGGTTTTTTTTTTACTGTGATGACTGTCCTTTCTAGGCACTTACCCCAGCGCTATAGAGTGAGGGAACTTTCCTGAAAGGGTGTTCCTGTGAGGAAATCTATCCAGGGCAGCACGAGAGACAATTAAGGGAAACAACCTCCCGAGAACAGACTTAAAAACTGGATTCATTCAAACACACGCACACACACACACACACACATATATATATATATAAGCCGAATGTGGTCATTCCAACATGAGCATGCAACCACCATTCCAATCAAAACACCATGCAGACATTTCTACACAGAAACCATTTATAAGGGTTCGAACCATGAGCATACATTCCAAGATATTTAAATGCAAGATACAAGATATAACACTTATCAGAAAAAAAAAACACCAGGTGATGCAATTGCTAAGAGGGGTGCTCATTTCCACCCAACCATAGGCTCAATGACTCCGAATGGATTTACCACTAGCCACCCCCGAGCTAGACCACGATGCTTGAGACTCTCTATCTCTGTTCTTCAGCGATCGAGAACGAAGATTACTCTCCTTTGTCTCTATTGTCACTCACTCTGTATTTTGTTCCAGAGTTCTTTCGATCTTTCCCTGTGATCTCTCCCTCGCATCTGTCCCCTCCCACACCTTTTACTTGCCTTTTCTTTTTCAGTGAGGTTGCGTGTGGCATGAATTTCCCCGCGATGGTTAGGTCTGAGGCCTCCATGGATGGGCGGTTCACCCCCATCCCTCATTAACTCATGAGGAGCCTCTTCACCTACCAACCTGGCAAGTAATTCATTTCGGGGCCAGCGAGCCACTCTTGGTTCTCCAGGCCAATGAAGACCAAATACGGTATTGGTTTCGGTGGAAGTTAGTGCCACCATTCCAGGTGCCTTCCACCACCTTTGTTTAGCCATCGTGGTCTCTTTTTCAACACATCCCCCTCCCAATAGTCCTGCAATTACCCTCAAGAATTGATAGTCTCTTCCCATGATTGATTACTTTCTAGATCAACTGCAACATGCAAAGTAATTCATCAAGTTGGATCTCAACTTGAGATACCATAAAGTATAATTAAAATAAGAATATACTTGAAAGACTACCTTCAAGATGAGGCAAGGTTTATATGAATGTTTGGTAATGACTTTTGGTTTATGTAATGCACCAACAACATTTATGCATTTGATGAATGTTGTATTACATCCTCATCTAGATTAATTTGTAATAGTGTACTTGGATGCTATATTGATATTTATCTCTACCTGGAAAGAGCATGTCTCACATCTAATGCAGGTATTAGAGACCTTGAAAAAGAATCAACTACTTGAAAACCTTAAGAAATGTGAATTTCCCCAACAATCCTCGGTTACTTGGGGTATGTGATTGGTGGAGGGGAACTCAAGATTGATCCTACAAAGATGGAGGCCATCATCAAGTGGCCAACCCTTGTCAAC
>JZKD02S1992762.1:0-23396 GCA_000966675.3 Picea glauca | reverse complement strand
CTTTTGACTCTAGCAAGGTCAAATGTATAGGGCTAATTAAAGATTTATGTATCACCCTAGCTCAAATCCCAACAAAAAGTATGGTGATGGATATCATGGTTGCAAACATTCCCCCGAAATATGGTATGTTGTTATCTAGATCTTGGGGAGCTAAGTTGAAAGGCACTTTGTAGCTAGATATGTCTTATGCTACCATCCCAGTATTTTGGACAACATAGAAGACTGTACAAAGAGACTCCGATGAAGTATATGGTCGATAGTCAGGAAAAACCACATAACTACCCATTATACTCTCCACACTCTGATCTAGATTCATTCATATTGTACAATGATAGTGACATGGATAATCAAATTGCTCAGTTGGAAGATGATGCACCTGACATGCAAGAAGATAAATCAATCACTGAGGTAAAGAACATGGCAACAATAGAAAGTGATGAACTACCAAACGATTTATGGAGAATGGATTTTGATGGAGCTGTGAGCAAAGAGGGAGTTGGAGCTGGAGTTTGGTTGCATAATCACAAATCAAGGTATTCAGAAAGCCACTCTTACAAACTGAATTTCCAATTCACTAAAAACATAGCTGAGTATGAAGCTTTAATGCTCGGCCTGGAACTACCGAATAAGGTTGGTGCCAAAAAGATTATGGTAAGAGGTGATTCTGAACTGGTCATTAAACAAATTAAAGGTGAGTATTCGGATAAGAATCCTAGACTCTGAGCCTATAGAAATGTTGTTTTAGATTTTTTAGAATGTTTCACTGAAATCGACTTGCAGGTAATGCCCAGAGGCCAGAACATACTGCCAGACGGATTGGCTACTTTGGAAGACACGTGCAAAATAACTTTCAAACCAAATCGCCAATACAGAGTAGAGGTGAATTTTAGACCAAATGTCCCAAATAACATCAGATATTGGCAGGTATTTGGCAACGATGATCAAATTGAAGACTTCCTGCAGTGTAAGAATGATTTCAAATGTACAAATATAGATGTAGAGAATGATGATGATAATGTAAGAAAATCAGTTTTTGAAAATGATAGTGTAAATAAAGTAGATTTGGATGAAATGAATAAAAATGATGAAGACTCTGATGTTTTGCATTTGAAAACAATGTTTTACCTAGAGGTTTGGTCCCGTTAGAAGACCTTTTTGATTTTAACGATGTAGCAAAAAATCCCAAGATTGAAGCTAGTGGTAAAGAGGTCTAAGAGTGTAACATAGGAACAGAGGAAAAACCCAAGATGATAAAACTTTCCAAATCTTTACCCCCTGAGAAAAAACTCAAATACATTGAACTGTTTAAGGAATATGTTGATGTGTTTTCTTGGGGTTATGAGTATTTAAAATCTTATGACACAAGTATCATACAACATAGAATTCCAATAAAAGAAGAACACAAACCTTTTAGGCAAAAACTTAGGAGAATCAATCCCAAGTTACTCCCCCTGATAGAAAAGGAAATTAAAAAGATGTATGATGCAAAAATTATAGTCCCCTTGAGATTTTCCAAATGGGTTTCTAATCTGGTTCCTACCAGAAATAAGACTGGTGAAATCAGACTTTGCATTGATTTCATAAACCTGAACAAGGTTTCCCTCAAAGACAATTACCCTTTGCTTAAAATGGACCACATCTTACAAAAGGTAGTTGGGGCCAGTATGATCTCCTTACTAGATGGTTTCTCAGGTTATAACCAAGTCCTTGTTCACTTAGATGACCAGGATAAAAAAACTTTCACCACACCTTGGGGAACTTTCATGTATGTGAAAATTCCCTTTGGTTTGATGAATGCTAGCGCCACTTTCCAAAGAGAAATGGATATTTCATTTGTGGACAAACTTGGCAGGTTTATAGTCATATATCTAGATGATGTGACTGTCTACTCCAAATCTGATGAGGAACATTTACAGCATCTCAGATGAGCGTTTGAGAAGTGCAGAAAATTCAGGATTTCATTGAATCCCAAGAAGAACCTTTTCGATTTAGAGGAAGGCAAGATATTGGGGGTACATAATATCCAAATATGGAATTAAAATAGACCCCAGCAGAATAGAGGCCATCCAGAAAGTGGAACACCCTAGGAACATCAAAGAATTGCAATTATTCATTGGTAAAATAATTTTCCTAAGAAGATTCATATCCAACTTGGCCGAAATTATCAGGAACATCACAAATATGCTGAAAAAGACACCAAAATAAGATGGAACACTGAGTCTAAACAATCACTTGAGCAACTAAAATATGCACTCACACAAGTCCCGATTTTGATCAGTCCATATTACACCAAAGATTTCGTTTTGTTCTCTTTCGCATCTGAACACACCATCGCAACAATACTATTGCAGAAAAATAGTGAAGGGTACGAGTAACCCATAACCTTTTTCAACAAATCTTTGAGAGATGCTGCGTTGAACTATAATATAATGGAGAAACAAGATTTTTCTCTGGTAAAGGCCATAAAATATTTGCTCATTCACAACAGTATGGAACACGTCTTTTGCATATTTTAATTGATTTTCAGTCCTACATTTTCTATCTTCAAGGTAGCATTTTAATGAGAGAGGACTTTCACCTCCTTTACAAGATCGTTGACAAGATCAGCCTTGTTGCCAAAATCATCCACCAGTTCTTGAAAAATGGTCTCCATGGTCTGTTCTAAGTGAACAAGTTTCCTATAATTTTCATCAAATCACTGCAAAAGGTTGGTTTGAAAGAGAGCAACCTCATCTTCTAACTGGGTATGTGTTGTCTATTTCTCACTGCTCAATCATTGATTCTCATTCTACAACTTTACAACGACATTTTGCAAGGCGATGACTTCTCCATGAAGTGAGTTGTGAGATTCTTCCAAGACAATATCCGTCTTCTCACGGATTTCTTATAGCTTATGAAGCATTCGAACTTCATCTTCGTCTAGTATTACCATCGTCAATGGAGGGAAATATTCAAGATATGAAAAATAGATAGTGTACAACAAAAAACAAATGTTTTACCAGACGTTGAAGTGTCTTCAATGGGGAATCAACTTCGTATCCAACAAATAAGGCACCATCATTCATGTATATGGACTTCCCTTATTCATCCATGTAAAGGAATGAGTCGATACAAAGAAAATGATGGTAGAAGCCACCAATCAGTGTAGTCGAGAAAGTTGCCAAACATATAGTTGGAGGGCACTAAGATCGGGGCTGAGACAATTATTCATCTGGAAACCAATCTAAACACTCAAATCATATATGGCCATGTTTCCGGTCGAATATGTAGTATGAAAAAAGTTAAGATGGGTGGCATTCGGTCGATATTTGTTACACAGAACCAAAAGGTAGATAGCATCTCCATGCACTAGTTGAATCTTGACCATTAAAAAAAATGAACCTCCTTCTAGTCGACAAGGGAAGTTTTATGGTGTTCCCAGGTTGAGTTGAACTGGGGCAAGGATATCACCAAGTGCTTCACTTCAATGAGCAATTATCAAGTGAAGGGTTTTACTTAAGGCCATGAGTCAATTCTATCGACGTCGGTCGAGGGGATTGACTCACCTTTACATTGGGAAAGTCGAGCAAGGGTTTCAAAAATAATCTGAGTCGATATTTATTGATGACCAACCACAATATCAATTTGATAAACCAAGTCGACTAACTTCTTTAATCAACATAAACCCTCACACAGTTCATTATTGCAGTCAGTATCTTCATTGAGTCAAGGTCAATTGACGAGGACCAAAAATTTCCTTCGTCAGTTGGGTGCGAGCTAGGGTATCAAGGAGGATCCTGGTAGGACCTCCAATTGAGTAAAAAATATTTGATTCCATAAATCGACCATCATACAGGAAACCCTAGTTGAGAAAACTTCCTGTCAACGTCCAAACAAACTATAGTCGGGCAAAGTGAGCCTTTAACCAACAGGCGATGGAACTCAAGAAACCCTATCCATCTCTAACAGAGAAACCATGACACAACTCCATCGATATCAATCTCTACAAATGCTCGATAACCCAAATCAAGCACTGGGTAGTTCTTCATTCGAAGAGAACAAATTCATAAAACAAATTCAACATTGTCTCGTTTGAATCCAAGTCTTTTCTATGATCCCAAGATCAAGAAACCAACAACTCTGATACCATTTTGGGACTAGTATTTAATGCAAAGGACAATGGATCTGAGACAAGTTGTGGTGTCGAAAGACACCATATCACCGAAGCACAAGTCACTCAAGGAGAGAGAATATCTCCCGAGATGATCTAACAATATGAGATGAGAATTCAATGATAGACCGATCACAAGGATCATCTATAAATAGGTTTGGTCATGGACCAAACTCAAAAAACTTGGGTGAAGGTGGTTGCACCTATCCATAAAACATGAATCGGGAATCCATAAGTGGACATGGTCCACCGAGGTTTTAATCGACGGTCGACCCATGCATTCGACAAGGTGAGGTTACAAAGGGACCACATGCTCCAACAAAAGAAGTGACATGGGAAGATGAGTTCTTCTTGCAGAAGCACCCATGGTTAGTCAAGTGTTGAGAACAACACTTGTTTGAAGGGTAGGGGCATGTTAAGCCCTAGAAAAATCCCCATGTTATGTGTAAAACCCCTAATTGAATTATTATATTTCTAGTGTTATATTTGTATGTAGGATAGGACCCTTCATTGCACCCTTTCATTATAATTGTACCCTTTTTCTCCTATATATACACCAAGGACACCTAGTCTTAGAATCATTATATCTCATCTTGTACATTCAATATATTGTAAAATGAGGTTTCCCCCTCGAAGTGGATTGTTACTCATGGAATTTTTATCATTCTCAATGTGTTGGTTCATAACACTGAAAGCCTTAGCTAAAGCGAAACCCAAGGATTTTTTAACAACATAATCCTTTTTTCAATCATTTGAGGCCAATAGTTTTGATTATTAAAATTTGTTATGTGAGTTATATTAGCATGAAATTTTATTATTTCATGATCAAATATGTAATCTAACTCCATTTGTGGGAGATATCCAATTAAGGGAATTTACATCCTATATGGATAACCAATTGGAATGGAATATTGCACAAAAATATTTAGATTATAATGAGAAAAATTGTGGTTTGTGGATTAGAGGAGAGAATCACAATACCAAAGTAGCATTTGAAGCACACTGCTCATTATTGAAATTAGAAAAGTGGATACCATTTTTCAATGCCACCCAATAACAATTTATTTTGTATCGTGAAATTAAAATAAAAACTATAAGGTTGGAAACCTTATTGGGATATATCTATTGGTGGGAGAATCTATCAGAACAACTAAGGGAATGAGAACCATTTTTCTATCCCAAATTCATCAAAGCCTTGAACATAGTAGATATATACATTTCTTGTTTGAGATAGTATGGTGTCACATGGATTGGGTTAAAATTTCATTTTCCTCTCATCTGGTACCCTTCACCTCAATATAAACAACTATACAAGTGGAGGGAACAAGAAGAGAATGATTTTGGTAAAACATTGAAATAAACAAGGGATGTTACTCAAAGGATGAGAACAATCATCCTTCTTACAAATCAAGTAACCTCGATAAAACTCATGCATATATTGACTCTAAATCAGAGTGACTATTGAGGTTGGATGGGGATGGGCAACAAATTCAATAGGGAGGAGATGCCAAGTCTCTATTTTGGCATGGTTTTACCATGTTTTTCTTTCTCTTACATCCTTTTTTCCATTATTATTAACCATTTCTTAGCCAAAGATGCTATAGGTATTTTTTCATTCATAATTTGGTATTTTAATGGATTTTTGATAATGTATTAGAGAATCGTGTACTCTTTGTATATAACTTGCAAGTTTGAAAATATGCTACAAACAATGGTAATGGATGTTGTGAATCTAGATTCCAAGCTACAAGTTTCCAATGCTGCAGAATTTATGCTATGGATTTATGGGTTCCACTTGACTTGTTATGAGATTTTGCTGCTACAAAACCTTGGATATACATCCACATTCCAACAAAAACATTCCTTATTTCCATGTGTTCAATCACTAAAAATACATTTCTATAGAACCATGACTCCATTTCATTTGTTACGGAATCCATAATCATAAAGTATGCAATATTGTTTGGAGAAGCATCTAGTTCTATTTTTCTAGTTGAAGATGTTGCCTATTTCGTAGGATAGATACTTGGAAACCACTTTGTAAATACTCTAGAATTTCATGAGTGGCTTGAGAATATTTGATTCTCAAGCATGCTTAGTTAATGATATTAAATAAATTGTTAAGTAGATGCTTACAAGGATAAGATGTCGACCTATGTTGGGAGAAACATTGTTGTTTCATATAGATACTCTTATAACACATTTTGCTCTATTTTATTCTCTTGTATTTCTATGTGTGTATGAATGAAGTAACTTCGTCGAAGTAGTAATTTAGTATTTAGTTTCTAAATATTCTAGTGCTCTTCTTAGAGGAGGAAGGGCCCAATTGATCTGGATTATTTTCGGCATGAAATGAGAGTGGATATATAATAAAGAAATGTACAGAGATATATCGGATATCAAATAATATAACATAAATGTATCAGAGATGCAACCATAAACACATAGATACAATAATACACAATTTTCTATTAATGAGCGAAAATGTACAAAGACTGTAAAAATACAGAGTGAAAGATTCGCTAGAATGGTGGAAGCTTATCTCTGAGAAGAGATGTGTCCGCTACTTGCATTYGCAAGAAGATGATTTTACAATGAGGCTCCAAAGGCATTTTTATCATAAAKAAAATCCAAAACCATAACCCCGGAAGATGAAAAGCAAATAGTTTTGTGGACCCCGTTTTGGGTAGTTTGGTGTATCAACTTCCCGGGGACGTAAYGTTGGCATACGATCTCTGTTTGGGGCGCACGATAGCTCATTGGAATGGTATCATCAAGGAGATTCATTTCAGGTCCTCAATCAAAGACTTTGGCTATCATTGAGAAGCTCTATCCCAAAAAACCTTCATTTAGGCCCTCAAAATGGCCCCAGAAGTTAAAAAATGCTAAAAATAGTAAATTACCAAAATTGCCAGAAAACTGTTTTGATCCATATGGAAAAGGTGGGTGGCCACCGATATCCACCTGGCTCAATCCTTCCTCATTAGGGAGCAATGGTATCCATTGCGTTGAGTGCCCGGGGGAGAGGGAAAAGCGTTTGCTGAATCTGCATCTTGATGAGCTGCTTGCCTTATTGGAGAAGTTGTGTTGCTTAGCTTGTTGAAAGTTGTCACAAACATGTGGCTGGAAGGGTTGTACCTTTTTAAACAGTCTAGCTACATGAGATGCCTATGTCCAGAAGGAATCTTTACACTTTTCTTCAATCTTTTCGACCTTCTTCTGTTGGATGGAAGGTGATTGGGCCGACGCTGTAGTGGTTGTAGTATCCTCATGTTCACCTTTTGAACAGATTGTGAAGACGCTGAATTTTGTAGTATGAGATACTACCTTGCGGAACTGTTTAGGTGGAATAATAGTCAAAACTACCTCTGGTATTCTGTAGAGATGACCCCCTAGAGTAACAATGACACTACGGGGATGAGACTCATAAATAACATAGTGCTTCCACATATATGGTTGGTCCAAAAAAACATCACCAAAATCCAGTGGGGAAACATCACATACTACCTCATCCTTGAAGGGTTGGATGTCATATGAAAATCGACACTGCTGGCTGACACAAAGATCTCATCCCTGGCGAAGCCACCCGATGTTGTATGGCTGCGGGTGTGGTGTTGTCGACAATCCTAATTGTTTGACAACCTCTGCTGAGATGAGGTTATTCTAGCTTCCGCTATCAACAATAAAATGTAGTGGGGTCCCCTTCACCCACATCTATGAATGAAAGAGGCATTCCCCCTCTTCTGGATCTATTGGTTCTTCTGGTTGAATTGTTGCGGTCGTGACAATAACAGTGGGGTATGTGTCGATGATATGTCTTTTACCAGTATTTTTCAGAATCAGATTTTGAATGAGGGTTTGACTCCTTGTATTTGATATCAGCCACCAATGACTGTTTTGAGCGACATTCATCGGTGTTGTGCCAGGGGATTTTGTGGAAATCGCACCATTTTTCGGTGTCCTTCTTCGTCTTCCCATGACCCTTATTTTCCTGTGGATTAGAATGGTTTTCTGGAAGCTATTTGTTAGGGTCATCTTTCTCATACTTTGGTTGTTTCGGATTTGCAGATCTGAACTCCCGTTTGTTTTGGTGCCTAAATTTCTACTTGATTTTAACAACATATCGATACGCAACACCGAGTGATGAGATATATAGAAAATCCATTTCAGTTTGGTTGTATCCGTGTAGAGCCCCGCGGTATTTCAGAACCAAATTTCATTCAGAGTCTTTAATAACCATATTGGTGTGCAAGGTATGGAAAGCATTGGTGAAATCCGACAATGCTTGGCCCCTCTCTTGCTGCAATGTGGTCCATCTCATGTACTGGTCCTCATAGTTTCCAACAGGGTAATATTGTTCCTTTACCGCATCCACAAAACAATATCAAGTGGGCTCGACCTCGTATATTCCAGACTCCTCTATGTAACTTTTCTCCCAGTAAGTTTCCCACCAATGTTTGACATCGGGGAAAGCCTTAAGGAGCGCAAATGTGATCTTTTCTCTGTCGAAAAAATTGTGAACAAAAAAATAACCTTCAAGCAAATTTAACCATTTGTCTAGAGCATCCACATCTATCTGAACTTCAATTATAGGAATATCAAAATTAACCTATACCTTGAAAGGAGAGGTTCTTACAAAGTGGTTGTTTCATGAAGATGCATTTATTTCTATCGGTAGGTGTTGAAGGATCTGGGAAAATTTTTCCATCATTTCGTCCCTTTGTCGCGTGAGAGCTTGCTCAAGCAACATATTGATAGAATCGTTTCCTCCGTCATTTTTCTTTTCTTTCGCCATGGAGGGTTTTTTGGGCATGTGATATCGATTGTCTTCAAGAGAGATAAGCTCGATACCCAACTTTCTATACTCAGACCTCATCAGGGACATGTACTAAGAAAACGATAAAGAGAAACCTACTATGATACCACTGATACGGATTATTTTCGGCACAAAATGAGAGCAGAGATATAATAAATAAATGTACATAGATATCTCGGATATCCAATAATATAGAATAAATGTATCAAATATGMAACCATAAACACARAAATACAGTAATACACAATTTTTTATTAATGAGCGAAAATGTACAAAGACTGTAAAAATACAGAGTGAAAGACTCACTAGAATGGTGGTAGCTTATCTCTAAGAAGAGATGTGTCMTCTACTCGCATTTGCAAGAAGATGATTTTACAATGAGGATCCAAAGTCCTTTTTATCATAAAGAAAATCCAAAACCCTAACCCCAGAAGACGAAAAGCCAACAATTTTGTGGATCCCGTTTTGGGTAGTTTGGTGTATCAACTTCTCGAGGGCATAAATTTGACATACGATCTCTGTTTTGGGTGCACGGTATCTCGTTGGAAAGGTATCGTCGAGGAGATTCATTTAGGGGGATCAATAATATCCTTTGGATATCATTGAGAATCTCAATCCAAAAATACCTTCATTTAGGCCCTCAAAATGGCCCTAGAAGTTAAAAACTGCTAAAAATAGTAAATTACCAAAATTGCCAGAAAATTGTTTTGAGCTAGTTGGAAAAGGTGGGTGGACACCGATATCCACTTGGATCAATCCTCCCTCCTTAGGAAGAAATTTTCTCCATTGCGTTGAGTTGTTGGGGGAGAGGGAAAAGCGTTTGTTGAATCTGCATCTTGATGAGTTGCTTGCCTTGTTGGAGAAGTTGCGTTGCTTAGCTTGTTGAAAGTTGTCACGAACATGTGGCTGGAAGGGTTGGACCTTTTTAACTAGTCTGGCTACATGAGATGACTGTGTGCGGAAGGAATATTTAAATTTTGTTGCAATCTTGTTGACCTGCTTTTGTTGGATGGAAGGTGCTTGGGTCGAGGCTATAGTGGTTGCAGTATCCTCATGTTCACCTTTTGAACATATTGTGAAGAAGATGAATTTTGTAGTATGAGATACTACCTTGCGGCACTGTTTAGGTGGAACAGTAGTCGAAACTACCTCTGGTATTCTGTAGAGATGACCCCCTAGAGTAACGATGACACTATGGGGTCAAGACTCATAAATAGCATGGCGCTTCCACATATATGGTTGGCCCAAAAAAACATCACAGACATCCAGTGGGGAAACATCACATACTACCTCATCCTTGAAGGGATGGATTCCATATGACAATCAACACTGTTGTCTGACATGAATATCTCGTCCCTGGCGAAGCCACCCGATGTTGTATGGTTGTAGGTGTGGTGTTGTTGACAATCCCAACTGTTTGACGACCTCTGCTGAGATGAGGTTCTTCTGGCTTCCGATATCAACAATAAAATGCAACGGGGTCCCCTTCACCCACATCTATGAATGAAAAAGGCACTCCCTCTCTTCTATATATGTTGGTTCTTCTGGTTGAATTGTTGTGGTCGTGACAATAACAGTGGGGTATGTGTCGATGATCTATCTTTTACCAGTATTTTCAGAGTCAGATTCTGAATCAGGGTTCAGCTCCTTGTCTTTGATCTTGGCTACCAATGATTGTTTTGAGCGTCATTCATTGGTGTTGGGCCAGGGGATTTTGTGGAAATCACACCATTTTCCGATGTCATTCTTCATCTTCCCGTGACCCTTCTTTTCCTATGGCTTAGACTAGTTTTTTGGAAGCTGTTTGTTAGGGTCATATTTCTCATACTTTGGTTGTTGCAGACTCCTATTTTTTCTAGTACCTACATTTATGCTCGATTTTAAAAACATATCGATACGCAACATCGAGTGATGAGATATCCAGAAAATCCATTTTAGTTTGTATGTATCTGTGTAGAGCCTCATGGTATTTCAGAAGAAAATTTCACTCGGAGTCTTTGATACCCAGCTTGGTGCGCAAGGTATGGAAGGTATTGGTGAAATCCGACACTGCTTGGCCCCTCTCTTGCCATAGTGTGGTCCATCTCATGTATTAGTCCTCATAGTTTCCAACAGGGTAATATTGTTCCTTTACCGCATCCACAAAGAAATCCCAAGTGGGCTCAACCCCATATATTCCAGACTCCTCTATGGAACTTTGCTCTCAGTAATTTTTCCACCAATGTTTGACATGGGGGAGAGTCTTAAGGAGCGCGAAGGTGATATTTTATCTATCGAAAAAATTGTGAACATAGATATAACCTTCAAGCATATTTAACCATTTGTCCAGGGCATCTGCATCTTTCTCACCTTCAAATACAGGAATATCAAAATTAACTTGTACCTTGAAAGGAGAGGTTCTTCCAAAGTGGTTGTTTGATGAAGATGTGTCTATTTATATCGGCAGGTGTTGAAGGATGTGGGAAAAATTCTCCATCATTTCGTCCCCCTATCGCATGAGAGCTTTCTCAAGCAACAGATTGATAGAATCATTTTCTCCGTCATTTTTCCTTTATTCTTCCATGGAGGTTTTCTTGGGCATGTGAGAGAGATTGTCTTCAAGAGAGACAATATTGAGACCCAAATTTCTATACTCAGACCTCGTCGGGGACATGTACTGAGAAAATGATCAAGAGCAGCCTGCTTTGATACCACTGATCTAAATTATTTTCGACACAAAATGAGAGCAGGATATAATAAAGAAATGTACATAGATATCTCAGATATCCAATAATATAACATAAATGTATCATAGATGAAACCATAAACACAGAGATACAATAATACACAATTTTCTATTAATGAGCGAAAATGTACAAGACTGTAAAAATACAGAGTGAAAGACTCACTAGAATGGCGACAACTTATCTCTGAGAAGAGATGTGTCCACTACTTGCATTTGAAAGAATATGATTTTACAATGAGGCTCCAAATGCCTTTTTATCATAAATACAATCCAAAACCCTAGCCCTGGAAGATGAAAACTCAACAATTTTGTGGACCCCATTTTGGGTAGTTTGGTGTATCAACTTCCCAAGGGCGTAACTTTGGCATACGCTCTTCATTTGGGGCACACGATAGCTCGTTGGAAAGGTATCGTCAAGGCGGTTAATTTAGGGGGATCAATAAGATCCTTCAACTATCATTAAGATAAAGCTCAATCCCAAAAAAAACTTCATTTAGGTCCTCAAAATGGCCTCGGAAGTTAAAAACTGTTAAAAATAGTAAATTACCAAAATTGTCAGAAAATTGTTTTGAGCCAGTTGGAAAAGGTGGGTGGCCACTAATATCCACCTGGATCAATGCTCCCTCCTTAGGAAGAAATGGTATCCATTGCGTTGAGTGCCTAGGGGAGAGGGAAAAGTGTTTGTTGAATCTGCATCTTGATGAGTTACTTGCCTTGTTGGAGAAGTTGCGCTGCTTGGCTTGTTGAAAGTTGTCACGAACATGTCGTTGGAAGGGTTGGACATTTTTAACTAGTCCACATACATGATATGCTTGTGTGCAGAAGGAATCTTTAAAAAAATTTGCAAACTTTTCGACCTGCTTCTGTTGGATGGAAGGTGATTGGGACAAGGCTGTAGTTTTTGCAGTATCCTCATGTTCATCTTTTGAAAAAATTGTGAAGAAGATGAATTTTGTAGTATGAGATACTACCTTGCGGAACTATTTAGGTGGAACAGTAGTCGGAACTACCTCTGGTATTCTGTAGAGATGACCCCCTAGAGTAACAATGACACTATGGGGTCGAGACTCATAAATAACATGGCACTTCCACATATATGGTTGGCCCAACAAAACATCACGAACATCCAGTGGGGAAACATCACATACTACCTCATCCTTGAAGGGTTGGATGTCGTATGAAAATCAACNACTCTGTAGAGATGACCCCCTAGAGTAACAATGACACTATGGGGTCGAGACTCATAAATAACATGGAACTTCCACATATATGGTTGGCCCAACAAAACATCACGAACATCCAGTGGGGAAACATCACATACTACCTCATCCTTGAAGGGTTGGATGTCGTATGACAATCAACAATACTGGCTGACATGAAGATCTCGTTCCTGGTGAAGCCACCCGATGTTGTATGGTTGCAGGTGTGATGTTGTTGACAATCCCAACTGTTTAACGACCTCTGTTGAGATGAGGTTCTTTTGGCTTCTACTATCAACAATAAAATGCATTGGGGTCCCCTTCACCCACATCTGTGAATGAAAAAGGTGCTCCCCCTCTTTTGGATCTGCTGGTTCTTCTGGTTGAATTGTTGCGGTCACGACAATAGCAGTGGGGTCTATGTCGATGATATGTTTTTACCAGTGTTTTCATAATCAGATTCTGAATCAGGGTTGGCTCCTTGTCTTTCATCTCGACAACCAATGACTATTTTGAGCGACATTTATCAGTGTTGTGCCAGGGGCTTTTGTGGAAATCGCACCATTTTATGGTGTCCTTATTTGTCTTCTCGTGACCCTTATTTTCATGTGGTTTAGACTAGTTTTCTAGAAGTTGTTTGTTAGGGTCATCTTTCTCATACTTTGGTTGTTGCGGATTTTCATATCCGAACTCCCACTTTTTTAGTGCCTAAATTTTTGCTCGATTTTAACAACATATCGATATGCAACACCGAGTGATGAGATATCCAAAAAATCCATTTCAGTTTGGATTTATCTGTGTAGAGCCCATGCAGTATTTCAGAACCAAATATCGCTCGGAGTATTTGATACCTAGATTGGTGCACAAGGTATGGAAGGTATTGGTGAAATCTGACACTGCTTGGCCCATCTCTTGTCATAGTGTGGTCCATCTCATGTACTGGTCCTCATAGTTTCCAACAGGGTAATATTGTTCCTTACCGCATCCACACAAAAATACCAAGTGGGCTCGACCCCATATATTCCAGAATCCTCAGTGGAACTTTGCTCCCAGTAAGTTTCCCACCAATGTTTGACATGGGGGAGAACCTTAAGGAGCACAAAGGTGATATTTTCTCTATCGGAAAAATTGTAAACAAAGAAATAACCTTCAAGCAGATTTAACCATTTGTCTAGGGCATCCGCATCTATCTAGCCTTCAAATATGAGAATATCAAAATTAACATGTACCTTGAAAGGATAGGTGCTTCCAAAGTGGTTGTTTGATGAAGATGCACCTATTTCTATCGGCAGGCGTTGAAGGATGTGGGAAAAATTCTCCATCATTTTGTCCCTCTGTCGCGTGAGAGCTTTCTCAAGCAACAGATTAATGGAATCGTCTGCTCCGTCATTTTTCTTTTATTTCGCCATGGAGGGTTTATTGGGCGTGTGAGAGCGATTGTCTTCAAGAGAGAAAATATCGAGACCCAACTTGTTATACTCAGACCTCATCGGGGACATGTACTGAGAAAACGATCAAGAGGAGCTTGCTCTGATACCATTGATCCAAATTATTTTCGGCACAGGAGATATAATAAAGGAATGTACAAAGATATCTCAATATCCAATAATATAACATAAATGTATCAAAGATGAAACCATAAACACAGAGATACAGTAATACACAATTTTCTATTAATGAGTGAAAATGTACAAAGACTGTAAAAATACAGAGTGAAAGACTCGCTAGAATGGTGACAACTTATCTCTGAGAAGAGATGTGTCCGCTACTTGCATTCGCAAGAAGATAATTTTACAATGAGGCTCCAAAGGTCTTTTTTATCATAAATAAAATCCAAAACCCTAACCCCGAAAGATGAAAAGCCAACAGTTTTGTGGACCCCGTTTTGGGTAATTTGGTGTATCAACTTCTTGGGGGCATAACTTTGGCATACGATCTCCGTTTGGGGTGCACAATAGCTCGTTGGAAAGGTATCATCGAGGAGATTCATTTAGGGGGATCAATCAGAGACTTTGGGTATCATTGAGAATATCTATACCAAAAAACCTTCATTTAGGCCCTCAAAATGGCCCCTGAAGTTAAAAATTGCTAAAAATAGTAAATTACCAAAATTGTCAAAAAAACTATTTTGAGCCAGTTGGAAAAGGTGGGTGGCCATCGATATCCACCTGGATCACCAATCTGAATGAGACAAGATGCTACTATATATTTACTATATGTTTTGTAATTAATTATAGAACAATATATAAATTCATATTTTTTTATTGTTGCAAATCTATAGGTAAATATTTTCTACTAAACATATTTTTTGTGTTTCTATAATACCATGTATATATTAAGTTGTTAATCAATCATTTCCATTTCAATTGTTTCATGTTTCTAGTTATCTCTTTCAATATTTTTTCATATAGTTAAATCTTTGATCCAGGTGGATATTGGTGGCCACCCACCTTTTCCAACTGGCTCAAAACAATTTTCTGGCAATTTTGGTAATTTACTATTTTTAGCAGTTTTTCGGGTCCTAAACTTCTAGAGCAGTTTTGAGGCCCTAAACGACGTTTTTTGGGAAAACGAGGAGAAACATGGTACTTCTTTTGATGTTTCTCACAAAAAATTTGTAGTCCTTGAATAGATCTTTCTAATGAGGTAATGAGTGCCCCAAACGGATATCATATGCAAAAGTTATGCCCCCGGGAAGTTGACGTATCAACTACCTCCATCAGGGCCCCCAAACCTTTTGGATTTTCATCTTCCGAGGTTAGGGTTTTGGATTTTCATTATGTTAAAAAGGCCCTTAGAGCCTCATTGTAATAATCATCTTCTTGCGAATGCGAGTAGCCATCACATCTCTTCTCAGAGATAAGTTGCCACCATTCTAGTGAGTCGTTCACTCTATATTTTTACAGTCTCTGTACATTTCTTTCATTAATAGAAATCTTGTATTACTATATATCTATGACTCTTGTTATATTTATGATATATCTCTGTTATATTACTGTTTCTCTTTCAATATCCCTGTATATTTCTATTTTATATCTCCACTCTCATTTCTTGCTGAAAATAATCTGGATCAAGCTTGCTACTTTTATATGCTTATATCCATGCTCTATTTTTAGTAATTGGAATTGGATTTATACTTTAGGATTAAACGACATGAAGATGTCCAACCTTTAATCAATTTCCTGATAGTTTCATATACTTTTCACATCGCTTCATAAGATTACAAACCTTGATTGATAATTAAATGAACTAGAAATCCAGATGTCCTATATAGAATTAATCATATATTTAGGCAACCTGCCAAAGAGAATGAAAATAACTATGTCACACATGACTTGAAGATTGCTTCCATAGTCTATGCATTAAAAATGTGGAAGCATTACTTAATGGGAAATAATTTTTTGTTGAGGACAGATCACAATGGTTTGAAATATTTATTTGAACAAGAAAATTCAAATGCTAGGAAAAATTGATGGTTGGAATTTTTGAATGAATATGACTTTGATAGTAAACATGTCAAAGGAAAAGAGAACAAGGTTGTTGATTCACTTAGTAAAAGAGTACATGCAATACATTCTACAAACATTAGCATGTGTAAATTAGATTTGAAAAATAGAAAATCGGGTAAAGGAAGGTGATCCAAAAATCCTTAGACACCACTTATTTCTTTACAATATATACATTCAACTTATAACTTGATTCAAAATATTTTTTTGATCTATTGAGGTGATTTGCAGAAAAATGATGACGTGCTTCTTATCCAAAAAACTCATAAATTGATGATTAATTTGTAGAATGATGAGATGACACAACATAAAAAAAAATAACTCAAATTATATATATGGATGACATATTACTTCATCTTCAAAGTTCCTATAGATAGTATGATTGTTCTCCATCATCTCAAAATACCAAATTGCATTACAACATGGGTTGAAAAAAATATAATTTAATGGACTCTCTTTATTTCCACTACTCAAAATAGGAAAATGAGTTCACCATTAGAATCCTTGCGAAATTATCAGAAATTGGACTATAAATTCGACCAAATTCCAAACTAGCTCAATTTCACCCTCTTTGGTACACAAAACAATGCGCTAAAAGCTCATTAATGGAAATTTGGACTAAGACTTTTACAAATGACCTTTGATCATAAAATAGATCTCAAATTCACGATCCTTGTGAAAAATTGTGAAAAATGAGTATAAAGTTTCCTAGGTGCTTTTAATATACCTCATGGCACACAAATCGAGACACACCATACTTGGCTTCTTCTCTTGCACACAAATCGAAACATCCATACGTCCTCGAGATATGTTTTCACCTCAGAATTTTTTCCTGCATTGGGATGTGTGCACCTCGAGATGCATGTAGACCTCAGGGTCCATGCACATATATAAGGCGTAGGTTATAACCTCTCGCCATAACTTATGACAGATTAATTATATTTTTGGCGGAATCCATGTAATAGGCAGTACCTGTGGTGTAGTGGTTAAAATGGTGGCTAAGTTTAGCGGAGTTCATGGGTTCCATCCTCACCAATCGTCAGTTGTTGCGTTATGTTTTGAACTATATATATTCGTTGGTTGTTTTGTTATAACCATACAATATCAATATATATATATGTGTGTGTGTGTGTGTGTGTGTTGGTTATAAAGTTTCCATGGTATATGATATGGTTATCCCCCTGCATTGTTTGATACATGGTTACATTATAATACATACAACCAGGGTCAAGGGCTTAGGCCCTTGGCCCTTTTAATCGCCATTTGAACCTTTTCACAAGGTTAAATAAATATAACAACGTATAAGGTTAAGAAATATGTGTGGGGTGTGTTGGTAGTGGAGGATTTGGTAAGGTTTACGAATATCATGGGTTCAACCCCCATCAACTCCATAATTTTACATAATTATAACCATTAATGGGCAATGGAAAACTGCCACGTGGCAGCCTCTCATTGGCTATCCCTTGCCACATGACATGTAATTGGACCACATAACTTGTATGATTTGCCAACACACATGCCTAGTCAGCGTACGGTCAATCCACATGTCACCTTGGAGTATGACCACGTCATCTGTATGGCCTATACGGTCATTTTTCACATGTCACCTTTTCCCCTTTGACTTTGACTTTTTGACCAAGTTGACTTGAACTTTGACCACTCATAACTTTTGCATATGAACTTCGTTTGACTTGTCGTTTGCACCATTGGAAATCTAACAATGAGCTCTACACATTGATTGTGTTTTTGAGATCATTTGGAATATATGAATATTGAGCATTTATGGATCCCCTGGACCTCTATGAGCATTTCAAATCCTTCTAGACCTTTGTGAGTGTTCCTTAGATCTTCCTGGATCACACATTCCTACTAAAGAACTTTTGGACCTTCAAAAGTATATATATTCAACAACTTAGTGATGATAACTCACTCTTCCATATTTTTGAATCTTCTATAATTTAGTCTTCATCTTGGATCGTAGATCTCAGGTTTTAGATCAATGTACTTCTGTCTTCTTCTCTAGAACATGGCTCTGACTCTGGCCTCTAGAACTATTTCTAATATAGATATAGCTTCAGTTTTGGCTCATAGATTCCCCAACAACAAAATTCATTTTCGTTAATTCTCTGCAATACCTATATCATGTATTCAACATCCACTCCCATCTCCTTCACTATTGAAGATAGTCTATCTCAACCAAAATGAAACCAATTCGAATGTTGATCTATGCCTTGCCATTTTGGAATCATTGTTCATGTACTGCTAATGTATATGTAAGAGTCTATAAATGAATTCCCTATCCATTACTTCTCTCCTGCATTGAAAAAAACTCAATCGATAATGTTACCATATGTACTTGACCTTCTTATGCTCAAGGTATACATCCACATGAACATGACATAGTATTTTGAAGATGCTTATAGCATGCATCTTTATTCCTCTTATTTCCGAAGAGGATTATTTCTCCTTTAACATCTCTAGAATGTTTTTCATTACTTCAATGCCCTTTTTGCTTTTGATCTACATGTTCCTACTATGTGCATCCTTATGTTCCTTCTCCTTCGGTTCTTCAGAATCAAGAATGTTAACTTAGAAAATTCGATCCATATGTAGCACTATAGCTAATGATGAGACAATAAAATTGTCTATCTATTGTCGAAAGGATTTATAAATATTTATAATGAGATTCCTCTCTCTAAAATAAAGTGGCTATACAGAAATCATTTGCAAGATTCCTCTCACTTAGAATGAAGCAACTATATATAAATATTTTTAACTATATTCCTCTCACTTCTAACAATATGTAAGGTGGCTATCTAGAAATCCATTTATCGATATTCCTCTCACTCTTAACATCATATAAGGTGGAAATATAGAAATTCTCTTACAAAATTCTTCTCACTCTTATCTACATATAAGGTGGCAATATAGAAATTTTACATAATTCCTTTCACTCTTATAGTTTAAAATGAGTGGCTTACAATCCTTTTAAATAGACTTTAGGAGATATCTACATATGCATATTACATATACAAATATGCATATTTACAATGAAATATTTTCTGATAGATGGTTTATTCATGGACTCATCCTCCCTTTAGTACTGGAAGGAGTTTCACATCTTCCGGTCTCTGACAATGCCTCTGACACTGATGTTGAATCTGAAATTGAATATGATGTAGAATAAGATTATGAATCCAAGAAACCATTAGACCAAAACTATAGGTCTTCCCAATAACCTATATAATCTCTCTTTGTGAACACCAAGCACTATCATTGTTTATGGAGCAGCTTGCCTTGAGTACACAAGTACCTAGCCATTCTGGAATATGATTGCATAGCCTTCATATTCAAATGTCACAACTGAGAGTAGGTTTACTTTCAAATCCAAAACATATAACATATGTTCTATTCCCATACACACTCCTAAATCGAGATGGAATATTACATATCAATACCCTCTTATTTCTTGTCTGGTGTCGGTTCTAGATCCTACATAGCAATCTGTGTCAGACTATGAGAAAGTTAGAAATATTGATCTCATCTTGGTCATATGGAGAGATGAGTCATTTTTCATGAACCATTCATCAATGTATTCATATATCACTTTTCCAAGACCAACCATAAGGAAACATTATTTCTAAAGTATGTCAGTAAGACCATTAACTTAATATGTAGTTGTTACTTGTCTTCTTGCAAGTTCCCTTACATATTTCATGTTCTACTTCAAACATAAGTGCAGGTAAAGTGTCCAACACTTCTCAATCTAATGTCCACTCTTACCACAATAAGAGAAGAATATATTGTTCCCATATTGGAACCATGATCCATTTTTATCATTCCCCGTTTTCCTTTTCTTTGAGAAATAATCTTTACTTGTATCCTTTTTCTTGTATGGAATTTCTTGCACAAACTATGTTCTTCAACACTTATCCACATCATGGTTACTAGTTCCACAAGAAGCACATGGATACTTAGACCATTTACTAGTGGGAAAAGTCTTCATTCCCTCTTTTGCATGTAGATCTTCCTCTGGAGATGTCTTACACATGTTACCTTTCTCTAGATTGGAAGGTAATCCTAACTACTTATGAAATACTTATTCATATGAAGTTCTCTTTTCTTCATCTATCCTCTAGAATTCTCCATCTTGACGGGAAAAATAATAATATGAGGATTCATCTTTCTCGATCATGCCTTTTGAAAGAGGTAGACCCTTTTGCATCAGAGACTTTACATTCCCAACCTTCCAATCTTCATTGATCGGTATTGATGGTGCCATTACTTGATTCCTGATCTCCAACTTTCTTTCTAATTCATGAAAAATACCCTTATGGAAATCCTCATGACATATCATTCGATCTTGCAGACTATGCTTCTCTTCCTCAAGAGCTTGCAACTACATTCTTAACTCAGAATTATCCTTCTAGATTTGTCGATCAATTCTCTTCTGCAGTCTCAACTTCATGAGAACCTTACTCATTTTATCCTCTTGATAAGAGCCTTCAAAATATTCACCAACTGAACTCTTGGATCTCATGTCACATCAACAACTTGCAAATGCATGTCAAAACTAGATTTGATACCACTTGATCTGAAAAATCCTTAGACACCACTTATTTATTTATAATATATACATGCAACATCTAACTTGATTCAGAATAATTTCCTAATCGAATTGAGGTGATTTGCAAAATAATAATGTGCTTCTTATCTAAAAAACTCATAAACTGATGATTGATTTGCAGAATGATGAGATGACACAACAAAAAATAAAATAACACAAATTACATATATGGATGACATATTACTTCATCTTCAAAGTCCCTTTAGATAGTATGATTGTTCTCCATCATCTCAAAATACTAGATTACATTACAACATAAGCTTGCAAAAATCCAATTTAATGGACTCTCTTTATTTCCACTACTCAAAACAATAAAATGATTCCACCATTAGAATCCTCGCGAAATTATGAGAAATTTAACTATAAAGTCGACCAAATTCCAAACTAGCTCAATTTCACCCTCTTTGGCACGCAAACCAATGCACTAAAATCTCATTAATGGAAATTTGGAATAATACTTTTTCAAATGACCTTTGATCATAAAATAGACCTCAAATTCATGATCCTTACAAAAAATCGTGAAAAATGAGTATAAATCTTCCTAGGTGCTTTTAATATACCTCATGGCATGCAAATTGAGACACACCATACTTGGCCTCTTCTCTTGCACACAAATCGAGACATTTGTATGTCCTCGGGATATGTTCCCACCTCGGAATTCATTTCTGCATTGGTATGTGTTCACCTCGATATTTGTGCATACCTCAGGGTCTGTGCATATTATACATTTATTTTAACACCAACTACCTTAATTCATGAGAATTAGGAAAATACACTCTATTTGTATGCATAATAATTGAATCTACATTCTTTCAAATTATACTCTTTATACTTCTACTGTATATTTTCTTGTTGTAATCCTTCTGATTTAGGAGAATCTAAAGAACACTCACAAAGGTCCCAGGGGATCCATAAATGCTAAAAATTAAAATACTCCAGATTCTATTGAAAATTCCATCAATGTGTATATCTCGTTGTTATCTTTACAACGACGCAAATGACAAGTCAAACAGATTTTGTATGCAAAAGTTATGAGCAGTCAAAGTTCAAGTCAACTTAGTCAAAAATTCAAAGTCAAAGGGGAAAAGGTGACATGTGTCACCATTGGAAGGGTGACACATGGAACATGACCATATAGGCCATACATATGACATGGCCATACCCCAAGGTGCCACGTGGACTGATCGTACGATGACTGGGTAGTTGTGTTGGTAGATTGTACAAGTTATGTGGTCCAATTACATGTTGACATGTGGCAAGGGATATCCAATGAGAGGCTTCCACGTGGCAGTCTCCCATTGGCCATAATAGGCGGTACCTGTGGTGTAGTGGTTAAAACGGTGGATAAGTTTAGTGGATGTCATAAGTTCCATCTCCACCGACCTCCGATTGTTACCTTATGTTTTGAACCATATATATTCGTTGGTTGTTTTGTTATAACCATACAATATATATATATATATATATATTGTATGGTTATAAAGTTTTGGTGGTATATGATATGGTTACCCCCCTGCATGGTTTGATACATGGTTACATTATAATACATACAACCAGGGTCGAGGGCTTAGGCCCTCGGCCTTTTAACCACCATTTGAACCTTTTTACAAGGTTAAATAAATTTATCAATGTATAAGGTTAAGAAACATGTGTGGGGCGTGTTGGTAGTGGAGGCTTTGGTAAGGTTTACAAAGGTCGTGGGTTCGACCCCCATCGACTCCATAATTTTACATAACTATAACCATTAATGGACAATGGGAGACTTCCATGTGGAAGCCTCTCATTGGCTATCCCTTGCCACATGTCAACATGTAATTGGACCACATAACTTGTACGATCTACCAATACAACTACCCAGTCATCATACGATCAGTCCACGTGGCACCTTGGGGTATGGCCATGTCATATGTATGGTCTATATGGTCATGTTCCACTTGTCACCCTTCCAGTGGTGACACATGTCACATTTTCTCCTTTGACTTTGACTTTTTGACTAAGTTGACTTGAACTTTGATCACTCATAACTTTTGCATACAAAATCTGTTCGACTTGTCATTTGCATCGTTGGAAAGATAATGACGAGATATACACATTGATAGAATTTTAAATAGCATTTGGAATATTTTAATTTTTTTCATTTATGGATCCCTTGGGACCTTTGTGAGTGTTCTTTATATCCTCCTGAATTAGAAGGATTACAACAAGAAAATATACAGTAGAAATACAAAGAGTATAATTTGAAAGAATATAGAATTATTATGCATAAAAATAGAGTGTATGTTCCTAATTCTCATGAATTAAGGAAGATGGTGTTAAACGAAATGTATAATGTTTGTTAAGGTCCTAACCCACACATAGGTAGATCAATGTATT
>JZKD02S1992761.1:38607-49801 GCA_000966675.3 Picea glauca | reverse complement strand
AATATTATTCTTTATCACACCACATATTCTCCTTAAATTTAGAAGTGACAATATTTGTAATATTATCGATATTTTGCATGATGAATTCTTCTTATATTCTCCAATGATTTATCCAAGATTTGGCATATTTATGCACTCCCTACTTGAGCCGCTAGTGGTTTTCTAGTGGTTTTGGTTAGATTTTGAAGCAATTTTTGGTAGCCTCTTGTAATCCATTTTGTTTATAGTTTTTGTACATTAGGTACCTAGTCATACAAATTCTCTCGATGGGGGGAAGGCTTGCTTCAATGAGGAAGAAAGGATGGGGTGTATTTTTGTTAATTTCAAGATTATAAGTTATAAAATTATTTTTTCTAGATATAGTGCAACTCCAAACTTCACATTCATATAAGATAACCAAAGTGACTATAGTGTGAAATAAGAGTTTTTTTATCCCAAAGCCAAATGTCACTTGATTTACATGCCACGTGTTAGCTCCATGTTGAGCACTGAAGGACTTTCTCCCTCATACTAAACCCACCATTCAAATGTTTTAACCATAAGAATTTTTTCACTTTCAATATATATATATATATAATAATCTGTTTTTAAGGTCACTACCAAGCCACACCAAATTGGTGTATGAGACCCCCTTGTATCGACTCCATAATATTAAGAATGGAAGCAATTAAGCATCTCCCTTATTGTTGGAAGTAGAATTGTTTTACTTAAGATGGATATTGAAATAGTTTATTTATGCTAGACATTGAAATACTTTTTTGTTACTAATATTTTTTCAAATGTCCCCTGTCAACTCAATGTTGAACATGAAAGGTATTACAAATTTCCCTTATACTTATTGTGGAAAGAACCTTTCTATGCAATAAAGATTTTTTTTTGTAAATTCATAAGAAATATTCTTCTAATTTTTCAAAATATCAATTTAAACAAAAATAAATTATTGTTCAAAGTTTTAATATCATACAAAGTGAATTTTTTAATTGTGATTGTCATTTATATGATATCTAAACTAATCATAAATCTTACTACTATATTGAAAACAATTACATTATTAAAGTTCCGTAGTCTTCATTTCCTACTTGAATTAATAAATCGATTTTCTTATATGTACTATATTTAATAATTTATTTATTTATCATGTTTAAAATAAAATTGATCAAAATAAACTAGAAATAATTTACCATTAATACTTTATAATTATATATTTAATAATTTATTTACTTACCATGATTAAAATAAAATTGATCAAAATAAACTAGAAATAATTTACCATTAATACTTCATAGTTAAATTTTTTAAATGTTAATGTTATGCTTTTTAATTTGTGGAATAATTATGGGAGTGCACTTCTCATGAAAGGATTGTGAAAATGTATTTTTGGTTTTCTAATTAATATCAATCATTTTTTCTACTTTCCACTTTGTATGGTGATTGGAGAAATGTGGGAAGCTTATTTTAAATGTTTAATGTTTATTTATATAAGTTAAAAAATATATATTTATTTTTAATAAAATGTAACTATATTATATATAGAAAATATCTACAACGTATATAAAATCTTTTTTCAATTTACTCATTTACTTATAAAAAGCACTTTTTAATATATTAATTATTTAATCTATTCATTAATTTATTAAAAAAATAGTTTTAATCTATTCATTATTTAATGGTATATGGTGTACTTCTAAGTTGGCGATGCTCAACATGCATGCATAAACAACCGAGGACATTTCTCCCTTAGTGACTTTATTTTTATAAAGTGATTTGATAAAATTGAGCCTTTTATTTTTTAATGTGTAAAAGTGACTTTATGAAGGTGTAGGTGACTTAATTGACTTAATTGATCTCAATGGAGGATTAGGTCATAGTCGTTGATTTCATGAGGGAAAGATTATATCTTGATCGGCAATTGTGTTGAAAGACCAAGGGTTAGGGTAGTTACACATTGAAAATACATAAAGGAATCTCTAGTGGAGAAGTGAGGTACACTTTTTGAGGAGAAGGGAGAGGGAATTTGAATAGTCATGCATCCCAACAGAGATTGATCTTAGAGGGAAASAGTAGCAACTGAGAGATTTGGCATGCATCCCTAGGAGAGGGATAAGAATATAMTCCAAGGATAAAATAACAACATTTAATTATGTCGATACAGTAGCTACAATAAGGGTTGTACATCAGTGATTGTTGGTCATGCAACAAGAGGAATGCACATAAATCGAGGTTGTCAWTAAACAAMAATTTGGCTCAATTTCCTAGTAATTTTTGTTGGGTGAGATATGTTCTTCAAGGTACAATACACTAAAATAATTTTATCGCACAATTCCCAATGTGCTTTGGTATTRTTGGTAACTATAYAGGGTCGTACAKGCTGTATAATGAAGCCACATTTCCCAAGACTGATTTACGGCTCATTTTTCAAGAAGAATATCTAGTTAGAGGGTGAGATAAGTACTGTGTTTGAATGTTTTTGTAAATTCTACTRTAAACTTTGATATTTTTCCCTAGAAGCTCAATAAGAAAAATCTCCTTGAACTGGTTTTCCCCTTGTAGGTTTTTCCACGGGAACTACCCATAATTTCTAGAGTTAAAGTGTGATTTATTTGTCGTTCATTGGTATTTCATTTTTTTTTATATCATCTTACTTAGTTAATGTGTTTATGCTTATATATTTCTCTAGAATGCTAGTAGTTTACTCCATTACAGTTATAGTGATATTGGAGGTTCAAATCAATATTTAACTAAGTGTTTTAGCACATTTTTTTAGCATGATATCCAAGTTGGTGCTCTAAATCTCAGTGGACAACATTGACACTAGGAAAACAGTGAATTGCTAGGGAATTTTCTTGGAAGAAGGAGAAATAAGGGTTCATTGTCAGTTGGAAAAATATGACTTCCAGTATCAGGTTTGAAGATAGGTTGGAGGGGATTTCCAACTAGCTACAACAGAAGGTGAGGATTACAAGTGTTCTCAAGGAGAACAAGTTGTGGTTGTTTGTGAACACCATGATGAAAGTACCTACGTCAAATGCCATTGCTATGGATGTCCATTAAGTGAAAGAATCAAGGGCTCGGAGAATTATTTTGGACAGTGTCAGAGATCACCTTATTCCACATTTGGATAAGAAGCAGACAACAAAGGATATGTGGGATGTAATGAAGAATTTGTATGAGGAAAAGAATGAGAACTGAAAAATGTCTCTCTGGGGAAAATGGTACTATGATGGCTAAGGGAAAGAGTGTGTCCTGCTATCTCACTAGAGTTGCACAAGTGAAGGATGAGTTGACAGTTATCGAAGAAATTATTCCAAACTCATAGTTGGTGCGTATAGACCTCAAGGGCTTCACCAAGGAGTGGGAAGTTTTCATGAAGTGTGTGGTGGGGAGAGAGAAGCTCCCTTAGTAGAGAATATTTTTGGTTTAATTTACATAGGAGGAGATTTGTGAGGGGTCTTAGGAGAAGGAAGAGGGTGGTTTAGATGAAAAAACTATTTCTCTTATGAGAAAGAGAAAGGAGAAGAAGAAGGACATGAGAAAAGTGAAATTCTTTTCATTTCACAAGAATGACCACTATACTAGTCAATGTCTGAACAACAACAAGAAGAAGAAGGAACTGGAGGTGTCAGCATCATCTGAGGTTGTTGAGTTTGCAAAGAAAACCAAGAAGGAATTTTCTCTAATGGAACGTCCTTTAGGCAGTGGTTGTCTATCCTTTGAGGACATTGAAGTGTCGTTCACGGAAAATGGATCTTTTGGTCATATCATGAGAATGTGGTTAGTGTTCCTTAGTATTTCATAAGTAGACTCAGTCTACTTTGTGGGTATTAGTATCAACCCAAAGATTGCAGTAAAGGGGGCTGGAAGTGTTAGATTCCAACTAGAGTCAGGAGGTTTCCTGGAGGTAGCTAGGGTATTGCATATTTTAGAGATGATAGTTAAGATTCTCTCAGTGTCATATTTGGAGATTGATGGATTTGGAGTTTCATTATATTGTGGCCCATTATTGTTATATCCAGAGGGATCTACTCTAGAAACAATAGTGTTTCTTGGTTTTGGGTATGAGAGGTTGTACAGGTTGTTGGGACGACATATCATTGGGTCTAGTGGGTTTATGGATTTAGAGTCTATGTTGGAGAGTGGGCAGGTTTCACGACAGAGAGAGAGTTGATATCAGGGACTCAGTCATATTCCANAGTGATTTTATAAGGTTGAGCCTTTTATTTTTTAATGTGTAAAAGTGACTTTATGAGGGTTTGGGTCACTTAAGCTACTTAAGTGATCTCAAAATATGATTAATTCAAAATCATTTATCTCATGAGGGTAAGGTTAGATCTTGACAATCAATGTCATTAGACGACTAAGGGTTAGGGAAATTACACAGTGGAAATGCATAAAGGAAGCTTTAGTGGAGAAGTGGGGCACATGTTTTTAGGAGAAGGGAGAGGGAAGGTGAGGAGTCATGCATCACAAGACACATTGATATTAGAGGGAAAGAGTAGAAGTAGAGTGAATTCTAACACATCCCTAAGAGATGGATAAACACACATTCCAAGGAGAAAATAAAAACATTTAATTATGTTCGTACAATAGCTACAAGAAGGGTCGTACAATAAGAGGAATGAAAAAAAATTGAGGTTGTCCTTGAACAACAGTTTGGATCGATCTCCTAGGCAATTTTGCTTGGTGAAATATGTTCTACAAGGTATAGTACAATATAGTAACTTTTGGCATGATTCCCAAGGAATTTTTGTACTATTTTCTAACTTTACAGGATCATACATCCAAGGCACATTTCCCAAGACTAATTTCTGACTCGGTTGTCAAGAAGAATATATTGTTGGAGAGTGATATAAGAATTGTGTTTGAATGATGTTGTAAATGTTGTTGTAAACAATATTTTTCCCTAGAAGCTTAATAAGATAAATCTCCTTGAATTGTTTTCCCCCCTACAATTTTTTTCAAGAGCATTGCCTAGAATTTCTAGTGTTCAAGTGTGTGATTTTTTTTTTTGTTCATTGGTATTATGTTGCTATTTTATATATCATATTTCTTATTTAATGTATTTCTTCTCATATAATTTTGTATAATGCTAGTAGTTTACTGCATTATAGTTATAGTGATATTGGAGGTAGAAATTAAGATTTAACTAAGTGTTTTAGCTCAATTATTTTTAACAAATCCATCGAGCCCATTTCAAAGATCAAGATCAATTGACATATTTGAAAAGGTATCAGTGACAAATCCATAGAGCCTACTTTAATGATCATTTGAAATCATTTGAGTCCTCCTTACATGGAATATTTTATTTCTTCCCTGATGAGATATTCTAAAACCCCCATATGGAATATTTTATTTCTTCCTGATGAGATATTCTAAAACCCCCCATATGGAATCTGTGAATTTACCCCAATTGAATATTTTGTTTTACTTCGATCGTAATCTTGGAAAATTTTATGATGGATTAGTCATCACGATTCTTATAAAGATCATTCGAGATGTTTAATATTTGTTCAATGGCTTTCCATAGGCCATTTTCAAAGTCAAATTCGATATTTAAAAAATGTCCTATGGTTTGGGCATCTAATCTCTTTTAAAGATCATTTGAAATATTGTATTTCCTTTAAATGGAATCTTTTAAACCCCTCCCATGCCACGTTTGGAATTACTCCAATGGTAATCATGGAATAGTGCTTGTTGGCTAAGCCATCATACCTCTTTTAACCATTCAATGACCATTCAAAATTTTTTATTTCCTCTTGATGACATCTTTTATCTTTTCCCAATTAAATCTTTTAAAACTCCTTGATTGACATGCTTCGATTTACCTCAATGGAATTTTTTGTTTTACCCCAATGATAATCTTGGAAAAATGTGTCATGGCTTAGTCATTCCTCTTATAAAAATAATTTGAAATGTTTAATGTTTGATTGATGACTTTCCATTTGACCATTTTTTAAGTCAAATTTTGTACCTAAAATATTCTCTATGTTTTTACTCTCAATGACATATTTTAACCCCACCCCCATGGCATATTTCAATTTACCCTAATGGAATGTTTTTTTTAACCTTGATGGTAATATTGGAAAAGTGCCCATGGACTAGCCATGAGGCCTCTTTTAAAGATCATTCAAAATATTTTATTTGCTCCAAATGAAATATTTTATTTCTTCTTGATGACATATTTGAAAAACCATGATGGGATCCTTGGATTTACCCTAATGGAATCTTTTGTTTTACCTTAATGGTAACCCTAGAAAAATGTCAGATGGATTAGCCATTGTGCCTCTTTTAAAGACTAGCATAGATCTGATCCGGATTTATGAGAAGAACAAAATGAATAATATATTGAATACAATAAAACAAAGATACAGAGAAAAACAACAAATATCCACTGAACAATAAATTCTATTGAATAAATAAAATAGGTTGAAACCATAAAACTACAGAATTGAAAACAATTTGCTCGAATGGTGATAGTTATCTCTGAGAAGAGAAGGGTTTTCTATGCGCATCTGTCTAAGAAGAATTATTACAATGAGGCTCCAAATGCCTTTTTAACATTACTCATGAATGTGAAAACCCTAGACATCCAAAAAACTAACCCTAGGAGATGAAATGCCAAAAGTTATGTGGGTCGATGGGTAAGTTGGTACCTCAACTTCCTGGGCTCGTAACTTTTGCATACGACCTCTATTTTAGGCATGTAATAGCCCGTTGGAAAGGTATTTGAGAGAAATACACATTATTGAATCAAAATTAGACTCCATCTATAGTTTGATTATGGCAATGAAAAAAAGAATTATTTAAGTCCCCAAAACAGCTATNAGTGATTTTATAAGGTTGAGCCTTTTATTTTTTAATGTGTAAAAGTGACTTTATGAGGGTTTGGGTCACTTAAGCTACTTAAGTGATCTCAAAATATGATTAATTCAAAATCATTTATCTCATGAGGGTAAGGTTAGATCTTGACAATCAATGTCATTAGACGACTAAGGGTTAGGGAAATTACACAGTGGAAATGCATAAAGGAAGCTTTAGTGGAGAAGTGGGGCACATGTTTTTAGGAGAAGGGAGAGGGAAGGTGAGGAGTCATGCATCACAAGACACATTGATATTAGAGGGAAAGAGTAGAAGTAGAGTGAATTCTAACACATCCCTAAGAGATGGATAAACACACATTCCAAGGAGAAAATAAAAACATTTAATTATGTTCGTACAATAGCTACAAGAAGGGTCGTACAATAAGAGGAATGAAAAAAAATTGAGGTTGTCCTTGAACAACAGTTTGGATCGATCTCCTAGGCAATTTTGCTTGGTGAAATATGTTCTACAAGGTATAGTACAATATAGTAACTTTTGGCATGATTCCCAAGGAATTTTTGTACTATTTTCTAACTTTACAGGATCATACATCCAAGGCACATTTCCCAAGACTAATTTCTGACTCGGTTGTCAAGAAGAATATATTGTTGGAGAGTGATATAAGAATTGTGTTTGAATGATGTTGTAAATGTTGTTGTAAACAATATTTTTCCCTAGAAGCTTAATAAGATAAATCTCCTTGAATTGTTTTCCCCCCTACAATTTTTTTCAAGAGCATTGCCTAGAATTTCTAGTGTTCAAGTGTGTGATTTTTTTTTTTGTTCATTGGTATTATGTTGCTATTTTATATATCATATTTCTTATTTAATGTATTTCTTCTCATATAATTTTGTATAATGCTAGTAGTTTACTGCATTATAGTTATAGTGATATTGGAGGTAGAAATTAAGATTTAACTAAGTGTTTTAGCTCAATTATTTTTAACAAATCCATCGAGCCCATTTCAAAGATCAAGATCAATTGACATATTTGAAAAGGTATCAGTGACAAATCCATAGAGCCTACTTTAATGATCATTTGAAATCATTTGAGTCCTCCTTACATGGAATATTTTATTTCTTCCCTGATGAGATATTCTAAAACCCCCATATGGAATATTTTATTTCTTCCTGATGAGATATTCTAAAACCCCCCATATGGAATCTGTGAATTTACCCCAATTGAATATTTTGTTTTACTTCGATCGTAATCTTGGAAAATTTTATGATGGATTAGTCATCACGATTCTTATAAAGATCATTCGAGATGTTTAATATTTGTTCAATGGCTTTCCATAGGCCATTTTCAAAGTCAAATTCGATATTTAAAAAATGTCCTATGGTTTGGGCATCTAATCTCTTTTAAAGATCATTTGAAATATTGTATTTCCTTTAAATGGAATCTTTTAAACCCCTCCCATGCCACGTTTGGAATTACTCCAATGGTAATCATGGAATAGTGCTTGTTGGCTAAGCCATCATACCTCTTTTAACCATTCAATGACCATTCAAAATTTTTTATTTCCTCTTGATGACATCTTTTATCTTTTCCCAATTAAATCTTTTAAAACTCCTTGATTGACATGCTTCGATTTACCTCAATGGAATTTTTTGTTTTACCCCAATGATAATCTTGGAAAAATGTGTCATGGCTTAGTCATTCCTCTTATAAAAATAATTTGAAATGTTTAATGTTTGATTGATGACTTTCCATTTGACCATTTTTTAAGTCAAATTTTGTACCTAAAATATTCTCTATGTTTTTACTCTCAATGACATATTTTAACCCCACCCCCATGGCATATTTCAATTTACCCTAATGGAATGTTTTTTTTAACCTTGATGGTAATATTGGAAAAGTGCCCATGGACTAGCCATGAGGCCTCTTTTAAAGATCATTCAAAATATTTTATTTGCTCCAAATGAAATATTTTATTTCTTCTTGATGACATATTTGAAAAACCATGATGGGATCCTTGGATTTACCCTAATGGAATCTTTTGTTTTACCTTAATGGTAACCCTAGAAAAATGTCAGATGGATTAGCCATTGTGCCTCTTTTAAAGACTAGCATAGATCTGATCCGGATTTATGAGAAGAACAAAATGAATAATATATTGAATACAATAAAACAAAGATACAGAGAAAAACAACAGATATCCACTAAACAATAAATTCTATTGAATAAATAAAATAGGTTGAAACCATAAAACTACATAACTGAAAACAATTTGCTCGAATGGTGGTAGTTATCTCTGAGAAGAGAAGGGTTTTCTACGCGCATCTGTCTAAGAAGAATTATTACAATGAGGCTCCAAATGCCTTTTTAACATTACTCATGAATGTGAAAACCCTAGACATCCAAAAAACTAACCCTAGGAGATGAAACGCCAAAAGTTATGTGGGTCGATGGGTAAGTTGGTACCTCAACTACCTAGGCTCGTAACTTTTGCATACGACCTCTATTTTAGGCATGTAATAGCCCGTTGGAAAGGTATTTGAGAGAAATACACATTATTGAATCAAAATTAGACTCCATATATAGTTTGACTATGGCAATGAAAAAAAGCATTGTTTAAGTCCCCAAAACAACTATGGAAGTACAAAAGGATGTACTGACATGAAAAATTTCAAAATAAGTCAGTTGGACTAGGTGACTGGACATAAATATCGACATGGACATTGTGTCGGGATTTAGGGTCACCCTAGAAGTGCAAAACCCACAATTCAAAATAAATTTCATCATTAGAGAGAAACGTGTTGAACTAAAAACTTTTAAGAGGATCTAGTTAAAATAGGTGGGTAGACACCAATATCCACCTAGATCATTCCTTACCCTTTATGAAGAAATGATATACATTGCGTTGAGTTCCCCCATCAGGTGAGGGAATTTCTGTTGAATTTGGCCCTGATTCATCCACTTACCTTAGTGAAGGAGACTGGAGTTGCTTTGCCTTGACAACCCAATAAACTTGGATCCTCTGCTGGCAAGTGCCCTTGACCTATGTGTACACTATCTGATTAGTGTATTCCTATTCCATGAAATCAGGTTTGATCTATGTTAGTTTTAAGTGTTCTTCACTCTCCAAGGCGTCCAATAATGGTAGAAAATATGGCTGCATGAGGTCCACATTGAACACTGGGTGAAATTCAAGGAATGTGAGAGTGTTGAGCTCAAAAAAATTGTCACCCACAACATTGGTGATAGTGTAAGGCCCATATCAAAGTGGATGGAGCTTCTGATGGGGCCTTGTAAGGTTTTCTTTCTGCAAATGTAACTATACCTTGTCTCCCACCTGAAACTTGTGCTGTACCTAGTGTTGATCATGACATTTATTGTACTTAGCATTGGATTTCTGCAAAACATCATGGAACTTTGGTGGATGTGTTGAATCCACTCAATGAATCTGGTGGCTTTGTTAGCCTTAGACTAAACATGGGAATATTATGTTTGTGTGGTTGCAAAAGGTAGTGCAACATCAATGGGACCCAAGGGTTGGAATACCAGCCCCACCTGAAATGGGATATGGAAGGTGGAGCTATGGAGATTCCTATTGTAGTTGTGTTAAACATAGGGAATACTCTCATCCCATGTACACAGATGATTAGAGTTATACATTCCCAGTATGTGCACAAGCATCCGATTGACGACCTCTATTTGGTCATCCTTTTCAGGTTGGAAGGTAGTGAATTTAGTGAGCTTGTTGTCCAATAGAGACCAGCGACTCGACAAAAATTTGTTGATGAACCTGTTGTCCCTATTGGATATGATGGCATGGGGTATCCCAAAATGGCCCCACACTCGTTCGAAGGAGAACTTATCAATATCTTTCATTGTGATGCTCTTCTTGCAGGATGTGACCATTGCCATCTTCAAAAACCATTCAACAACCAAAAATACACAATCATTTCCTTTCTTGGTGGATGGAAGGCCATACATGTAATCCATCAATATGGATTCACAAGTCCTCTCTGGATTAGGAGGATGGATGTATAATCCTTTCTTCTTGATGGCTATCTTGGTAATGGCACATGCATTGCAAGATCTGATAAACTTGTTGATGTCCTATCGAAGTTTGGGCTAATAAAAATGTTTAGAACGAACACATTTTTCTTCACGCTAAAATTTCCTTCCATTCGACTATAGTGATCCTCCCAAATAATCTTTGCACGCTCACTTGCAGGAACACAGAGGTGGACCAGATGGCATAATAATCCATCCTGAATGTGAAAATTGGTGAGATTCACACCTGGACCCAAGAGATTATATATGGTGGAAAAGTTATGATCTCGCTGATAAATTTGGAGCCACCCAAATGCCTCATACCCAGAGGAAT
>JZKD02S1992760.1:434734-445890 GCA_000966675.3 Picea glauca | reverse complement strand
TATATGAACTACAATACATAGAGTTTCTAAATGGTTACAAAATGAATGACTTTAATCTCTTTTCAAATTCTTCAAATTTGAATGTGTGTTTTCATATTTTTGTTTAGAATTCCTTTATTACAACAATTGACGTTGATTATTTATTATAAGCGGAAAAAGAATCATGCACAAACTAGAAGGATGCCTTAGGAACCTATGATACATTCTTTTGGCCTTTTTATTATTTATTTAATGGTAATGTAAACTATAAACCTTTTACTAAATTATTTCATAGATACTTTGATGCAGTAGCATCTCGGTCATCTTGGGGATGACATGACAAAGAAAGTTATGAGGACGTGACATAGCTATTAAAGTAATGATTGGTTGTTTTAGGATGTGAATGAGACAGACTGTTGGGAGTAACAATAGAGGTGAAGATCGATGCAATGCTATAGAGTTGTGTCATTTATATTGTTGGGAGTAACAATAGTGATGCATATTGATTGAATGCTAAATATTTGCAACATTGGGGAAGCTGGGAGTGTTGCTATAGAATGGACTTGAAATGTGGACAGCTATGCTATATAGGATAAATGTTACATAAGCAGTTGTGGACATTACAAATCAGGAGGAGAAGCACATTATTGGAATGAAGTGGAAGGATGCGCAGAGGGATTTGAAGAGTCATTGCGGAAAGGACAAGCTAGAAGTTGGAAGGTGAATGGATTGAAGAGCGTTGGCGAAACTGAAGCTAATAGTTTCTGTATGATTAAAACATAACATCGCGATATGGATGGTGAAATTTCATAATAGAGAGGAGGAGAGATCACGCAATAGGGGAGAGAATTGGTTCAGGTTTCCATGGCCTCTGGCCTGGAAACTCAATGAATATTGTAAGCTCAAATCTAGCCATTTAGCCTTTGTATTGTAACTTGTATGATGAATACATGAATTATTGTTGCAAAAATAATTGTGGTGTGTGTGTATGAATGAATGTGTTGTTTTCTTGACAGATTTATGTGCGAGTTAATGTCTTTATTGAATGAGTAATCATGTAGAGAATAGTGTTGTATGGATATGGAGGGGCATGAGTCTGTTTAAGGTCATGTTGGAAATTGTGGTCTCCCATGATGAGGAAGAATGATTTGGTTCTACAAGCATTGAGTAGTTTTATTGAGTATATAATATGTGAATAGAGAGAAGCTACAATGGGAATAATTTTCCACAAAAGGCATAGTGTAACAAGATATGGATTACTTTCATAGATGAGTTGCAGTAAGGGATTATCGTAGCAGAGATACACTATGCAAGACATGTTTTTGGAATAGTGTGTGTGTGTAACAGGATGAGTGTTGTAGCATGAGGATGATTGAGTTGCAACAAAAGGATTTGTCATAATAGAGATATATTGGGAGAGACATGTTGTAGCATGAGGATCTATCTTCCAGTCACTGGTGTAGGCCAGTTTCAACATATGAGAGTTGCAACAGAAGTGAGTTGCAGTGAGTTGAAGTAGAATATGAATGGGAGAAGCGAGTTAGTAGGCGAGTTGCAAAAACAAGATGGTTGAGTTGCAGTAAATGTTTTTTACCCACAAAAGGTGAGTTGTAGCAGAAGGTGAGTTGCAACGAATTGTAATAGAAGGTGAGTTACAACAAAAGATGAGTTGCAAAAAGTGAATATGCACAAGATGAGTGACTTTGTAACATCTGTTGTCGAGGTATTGTGAAGAAAACATGGATACATGGGAGAGGAAGTAAAACCCTAGGGGTAGCAACATGATTAGACCAAAAGAAGGAAAATGTAGTAGAATCAAGAAGATTTATGGTAGCTATGATTCCTATCATGCACAAAAGAGGAAAATATTTCTCTACAAACATACTCTGGTGGTAGGGGGTGGGTTCCTGTTGTGTCAAGTGGTATCATAGCTTGGTTCAACTCTGGGGTGAAATAATGTGAAAAGATAGCAGAGCTTGGTTCAACTCTAGGGTGAAATAATGTGAAAAGTTACGAGAGCGAGGTTCAACTCTGGGGTAAAATAATGTGAAAAGATATCATATATTGGTTCAACTCTAGGGTGAAATAATGTGAAAATATATCAGAGCATGGTTCAACTTTAGGGTGAAAGAATGTGAAAATAAATCATTGTGGCTCAACTTTGGGATGGAAGGAACTACAAAGAAGAAGATCGGGAGAATGATGGTTTCAACTTGTGTTGCTGAAGGAAGCAGGACAAGAGACATTGTCGAAGAAAGGGACTGTGAAGTGTAGTTTATCTGAGGACTATGAAATAACTCATGGGGATTTCTTCATCAAGATGAGAAGGTTAATGAGGTACAAAAAGTGAGAGTTAGAATGCAGATAATAGAGTGGTAGTGGATTTCAAGATAAGAAAATGGTAGTGGATTTCAAGATGAATCCAATTATTTCCCCACTTGGTGGATGGAAGGCTCAACATGTAGTCCATTGAGATGGATTCCCAATGTCTGTCAGAAGTAGGAAGAGGGGTGTACATGCCTTGTTTCTTAGTGGTAGGTTTGGAAATAGTGCAGGAAGTGCAGGACCTGATATACTTGTTGACATCCTGTCGAAGTTTCAACCAACATAAATGTTACTGCAACAATTCCACTGTCTTTTCTATGCCAAATAGTCTTGCCACCCAAATGTAGTGGGATTCCCAAATCATCTTCACTCTCTATATTGACGGAATGCATAGATGGCCCAGATGGAATAATAGCCCATCCCTAAGATGGACATTAGTGACTACTATGTTTGCACCCAACATCTGCTAGTTAGTGGAAAAGTCAATGTCTTTCTCATAGAGTTGGGGTCATCTGAAGGTCTCATGCCCGCAAGAGTCTAGCACCGTACTGAGTGTCATTACTAGAGGTCAACTGAGAAAATCAATGACGCGGTTGGCACTTCCTATCTTATACTTTATGTTGAGGTGGAACTGCTGCAATTATGTGGACCACTTCTGATGGTGGTCATTCTGCAAATCACCTTTTGTATGCATTAACTACAGCGGATTATGATCATTATAAATGACTATCTAATGTATAAGCATCTACTTCAAAGTCAAAACGCAAGCATGGAGGCAAAGGAACGACATCTCAACAAATGACAGAATTTCAAATCAGAAATTAACTCAGTATTAAATCAAGTTGTTGAGATATTTCGTAAACAACATTTTAAAAATGTAACTTGTTTGTAGAGTCATGAAGGATTGTAAGGGATTACATATATTGAGTGTTGACTCTTATCTGGCAATAGATGTTAGTTATTGTAATAGGACAGAGTAGGTAACTGCTAAGAGTTTGATAGGATAGGTTACAGACAGGACGTCTAGCTCGTGGAGCCGATCCTTAGATAGTTTTCATCATTACATTGTCAAAGAAAGTGGTAATATCAGGAGATATAGATAGAGGTTAGTAGAACAAAATAGAGTAGAAGAAGCATTATGTAATTTGTTTTTCATGAAGGAATAGAACAGGAAGAATTGATCCAAATCCTTGGACTATGTTCATTTGATCTATGGATGAATGAATGTTATATTCTATGTGTGTGATTTATTCCATTTTCATTCATGTGTGATTGTTCAAGAAGTGTTAGTATGAAGTTGTGACGAATCTGGATGAGTTTCAATTGTTTCTCTTCTGACACTCGTATGCAAGGTGTGCATCTCAAACACAAGGAGTGCATTGACTGAGTCTCAGAGTAACTCAGAGAATTTCATACAGAAAAAAGGAAACTTATACTAGGTGCAAGGTGTGCACACCGTCAAGAAGCGACCAAGCATCGAAGAACCCAAAACAGAGAATGCTAGGTGGGCGAGAAGAATTTATTTTCAAGAAATCCTTCGAACTGAGTTATCGAAATCCTGATAATGCAAGGTGTGTGTGGGAAATCGAAATCCTCTTAAGGATAAATATCATAAGGGATATCACTTTTCATAAGTGTTAACGAGATCCAAGAGTTAGACTCGTAGAAGGAGCAAAGGTTTGAAGCCTTTGAACACTTGGAAAATCTTCTAACTCACTGAGGAATAAGAAGCTCAGGAGAGAGGAGCAATAGTGCCCATTGGACCATAGTGTAAAGGATCAATATCCATATGATCAGGGTAAGGTTCACGAGCCTTATCACTTCACACCCAGAGGAGAGAGAAACCTCACCCGGGTTGAGAACTGAGATTTTTGAAGCAAGAAGAGCTAGAAACTAGAAGTAGAATCTCAGTTGTCTGATCGCAGGAAAAAATCTGAGTCCTTAGATTGTTCGAGTAAACTTCAAGCATCAAATCGCCAGAGTGGGTCTGATCCGTTAGATATCATGAGTCTGAGTGGAGGTAAGTGAAACTTGGGATTTCTGAAGAGCGAAGAGCCAGAGAGTCGAAGCGAATCTGGACCGTTGGATCCAGGAAGACATGTGTCGATAGGTCAGAAGATCCAGAGGAAGGCGAAGGTTGAAGTTTTAAAAACACCCGAAGCCCGAATATTTGAAGAGCTGAGAGTTGTCAATATATAGGTGGACACTTGTCAAGAAATTGTGAGCTCCCGGTAAATTTGTTGTGGAGTTTCAGTTGAGAACTGAGACTGTCAAACCCCGAAGGCCCAAAGTGATTCAGAACTGTCGGATCTAGGAGAGACGTGGTATATATCCGTGCACTCTAGGTAAAGTCCCGAAGTAATCCTAGATCGTCAGATCACGAGGAAACATAGCAGAAATCTGCATACTTCGCAGGGAGAGAATAGTTGAGAGTTGAAAGGTCTGAAGTCCAGAGTTCCAAAGTGATCAGCACCATTGATTTCACGGGACATGTGTTTGTATATCATCAACTCTATGGGATTGTAGTACATAAGAGAGTTGGGTCTGATATTTCAAAACCCCAAAGTCCAGAATCATGAAGAGATTGCACCCATTGATTTAGGAGATGCAGATCCAATCCATAGATTGAAAGGCGCAGATATGAATTGTCGATTCAGACGCTATCATCAAGATCATGAGATCCACGATCCTGTAGCATTGTGGAGACAAGAGTTGCACGGAGTTTAAAATATTGATGGTGGGCCGCAATCCAAGTCGTCGTTTCTTCAGGAGGACATTTGGAGGCTTGAGGAGATTTGTGGGCCCAAAAGTAGTTTCACTTCAAACCACTTGTGGCCGATCCCACAACCACGTGGTCATCGCCCAAGGTCACATCAAGGGAGAGGCTTATCCGAAAAGGAGCTAGCGCCCAAAACTTTGAGAGTTTTTGCAGATGCGAAAGGAAAGGTCGTGGGTATCATAAAACCGCACCAGAAGGCCAAAAGGACATGTGTTTGATTTATGCATGGGGATACCAAGGTCCTAAAGAGTCATTTCACTTAGAGAATCAAAGATCCTTTGACTGAGAGGTCACACATCCCTATGGGGGAGTAGGGGGCTGCATCAGGTGGTATCAGAGCTGATATTGTGTTTGTTTGTAGACTATAGACAAAGAAGAAAGGAGACAAATTGATATCAATTATGGTATCAAGAATTTGATTTATGTTTGTAGGTTACATAGTGAAAACATGCCACCCAGAAGGCATAGAGAGAATGTAGAAATGGAAGAATAAATGAGGTGATTGTGAATGAAACTAAACGCCATGGAAACATAACATAGGAGAGCACTAGATGCTGGAGATATCAGTGAAGCTGAGATTGAACAAGAAGAAGTCAAAGAAAATGTAGCAGAGGAATCTACACAAGATCACTTGATAAAAGTTGTTTCAAAGATAGGAGCTAGAGCAAGAATAGAGGTACCAATGTATGAAGGAAATTTAGAAGTTGAAGACTTGTTAGATTGGGTACGTGCTATGGAAAAATACTTCAATTACAAAGATATCGAAGAAGGTAAGATGGTGAAGCATGAAGTGATAAGACTGAAGGTCATGTAGTGCTATGGTGGGATGAACCGCAAGACGAACGCATGAGAATTGGTAAGCAAAAAATTAAAAATTGGGATAGGATGGTAGCCAAGATGAAGGAAAAAAATATCCCAAAGGACTATCAAATCAATATGTTTAGAAGATTTCAAAACCTGAGACAAAAAATATTATCAGTAAAGGAGTACACTGAGGAATTTTACAAACTGAACAACAGGGTTGGACAGAAAGAAAATGAAGATGAAAAGACAGCCAGATATATAAATGGGATGAGATATGAAATCCAAGAGGAGATCAGCATGATGTCGTTTAGTACAGTCAAGGATTCTTATCAAGCATCCTTGAAAGCTTAAGAGAAATTGGCCAGGAAGTAAAGGAAATGAAATAGAGGAGGAAACTCAAGCAGAGGTAAGGGAACTACTAGAGATAAGTTATAGAAGCAGAAGCATGAAGCTGAAAAACATGATAGTCACCATGAGAAAGGTGGAAGTTCTAAGGAAGGACAACATGGTGGAAGAATTTTGTTTTCTAGAGGATGAGGAAGAACCAGAGGAGGTGTAGTTAAATGCTATACCTGTGGAAAGAAAGGACACAAATCCTGGGAATGTCCCAAGAGAAAGAAAGAAAGAGGAGGTGAAGCACACGTTGCTAAAGCACATAAACATGTGGAAGAAGAAGCAGAAGAAGGAGGAAAGAACCTCATGATGAGGAATATTCTTCTTAAACTAGTGAAGAAGATGGAGGAACCTGTTCAATGAGCAAGTCTATTCAGAACTACTTACAAGACGAAAGACAGAGTTTTCAAGGTGATTATAGATAGTGGGAGCACTCACAATCCAGTATCCATAGAGATGGTGGAGAAACTGGAGCTAAAGATAACTGCACATCCAAACCCATACAAGGTATCATGGTTGTAGAAAGGAAATCAAGTAGTGGTAAGTCAACAATGCCAAGTTGAATTTAAAATAGGAGGTTATAGGGATGAAATATTATGTGATGTAATTCCTATGGATGTCTATCATATTTTATTGGGGAGATCGTGGCAGTTTGACATAAAATTTATTCATGATGGGAGAAAGAATACTTATACCCTAGAAAATAATGGTAGGACACATATGTTGTTACCAATCGAAGACGAAGAGAAAAAGAGGGAAGCTAGTTCAAGCATACTTCTAATGAGTGGGAAGGAACTCTTGAATGAAGTCAAGAAGGAGAAAGAAATGAAGTTTGTTGTAGTAAGGAAGCCTAGTGTTATCCTTACAAATACTTCTGTGGAATATTTGCCTATAGAAATCCAGGAACTGTTAGAAAACTTTGCTGACATAGTAGTGGATTAGTTACCTCACTCATTGCCACCCATTAGGAGTATAAGCCATCATATTGACCTTATTCCAGGAGTTATTTTAACAAACAAAGAAGCTTATAGGTTGACACCTAGAGAGAATGAGGAAGTCAAAATTCAAGTTTGAGAATTGTTGGATAAAGTTTTAGTCAGGGAAAGCCTAAGCCCATGCACAGTACCAACTATTTTAAGTCCAAATAAGGATGGAGGATGAAGAATGTGTACAGATTCCTGAGCCATCAACACGATAACCATTAGGTACATATTTCCTTTACCGAGAATGGATGATTTGATGGATTTTTTGAGTGGAGCAAGCTATTTTTCCAATATAGACTTGAAGAGTGGATATCATCAAATAAGAATGAGAGAGGAAGATGAATGGAAAACATCATTCAAGACAAATGAAGAATTGTTTGAATGGATTGTCATGTCGTTTGGGTTGACAAATGCACCAAGTACATTTATGAGATTGATGAATGAAGTGTTGAAAGAATTCACAGGGAAATTTGTCATAGTATATCTGGATGACATACTAATCTTCAGTAAGACAAAGGGATAACACTTAAGACATTTGACATCAGTGATGGGAAAGTTTCAACAAGAGAAGTTGCTGATAAATCTGAAGAAAAGTTCTGTTATGAAGAAGGAACTCATATATTTGGGTTTCATGATCTCTTCAAATGAATTGAAGATGGATCTGGAAAATGTGAGATCAATCAAAGAATGTCCATTGCCAAGCAACATATTTGAGGTAATAATTTTTCATGGGTTAGCAAGTTTTTATAGAAAGTTTATCAAAAATTTCAATGGTATATGTCCACCCATGCTGGACACTGTGAAGAAGAAACATAAGTCCTTTAGTTGGACAGAGGAAGCTGAAAAGGGTTTCAATGTGTGAAGTAGAAAATCACAGAACAACCATTATGGTCTTACCATATTTTGGAAAAACATTTCAAGTGAGATGTGATGCGAGTGGATTAGCTATTGGAGGAGTCTTGAGTCAAGATAATAGGCCAGTTTCTTATTTCAGTGAGAAACTGAATGACTCCAAGCAGAAGTATTCCACATATGAGAAATAATTTTATGCAGTGATTCAAGATTTGAAGAAGTGGAGACACTATCTAATTCCCAAATAGTTTGTCTTGTACAGTGATAACCAAGCTTTGCAGTTTATTACTAGGCAAGAAAAGTAGAATAAGAAACATGCAAAATGGGTAGAATTTATGCAAAATTTTACTTTTGTTATTAAAAATATTGTTGGAAATGCTAACAAAGTTGCAGATGATTTGAGCAGGAGGAGTTTTATTGTACAGGAATTCCAAGTGGAGACCTTAGGGTTTCAACAACTCAAGGAGATGTACAAAGAAGACGCAGATTTTAAGGAAGCTTATGAGGCATGCAAGAATCCTTTATTGGGAGACAGAAGCCTGTGGACTGAATATCTAATCCAGGATGGATTATTGTTCAAGGGAAGCCTATTATGCATACGGAAATGCTCAATGAGAGATAATTTGTTGAAGGAGAAACACAACGGAGGTTTAGCTGGACATTTTTGTCACGATAAGACATTTGCACACCTAAGTAATTCATATTATTGGCCGAGCATGAGAGAAGAGGTGAAAACTTTTGTGAACAAATGAAGAATTTGTCAATATGCAAAAGGAAGACAATAGAAAATTGGTTTGTATCAGCCATTACCAATTCCAGAAAGGTCGTGGGATGAAATCAGTATGTATTTTGTTTTGGGATTGCCTAGAACTCAAAAAGGGAGCGATTCCATATTTGTTGTGGTGGACAGATTTTCAAAAATAGCACATTTCATACCATTCCAGAAGACAAATGATACTACACACATAGCCAATTTGTTTTACAGAGAAGTAGTGAGACTACATGGATTGTCGAGGAGCATAGTCTCAGATAAGGACACCCAATTTGTAGGACACTTTTGGAGGACTCTATGGAAAAGGCTGGGGACGAACTTGTCCCTTATTTCAACATATCACCCTAAGACAGATGGACAGACTGAAGTAGTAAACAGGAGTCTAGAATTTTTTTTAAGAAGTTTCATCACTGAGCAAGGTCGTAAATGGGATCAGATTATGGCACAAGCAGAATTTGCATTCAACAATTCAGTGAACAAGAGCACAAGGAAAAGTCCATTTGAAATTGTGTATGGTATACACCTAAGAGAAAATATAGAGTTGAGATATCTGAATCAATATGAGTTCAGAAGTTCTGGAGCAGAGGATTTTGCAGCAGAAATGAAGAAACTCCATGACAGAGTCAGAGAACAGCTACAGAACAACAACCAGAAATACAAGAGAAGAGTTGATCAAAAGAGGAGAGAATTTTAATTCGAGGTTGGATATGAAGTTTTAGCTCATTTGAGAAAATAAAGGTTTCCAAGGGGAACATATAACAATTTGAAGATGAAGAGGATAGGTCAATGCAGGATTCTCAGAAAATTTGCAGCCAATGTTTATGAAATTGAGTTGCCAGACAATGTTGGGATATCGTTGATATTCAATGTTGTAGACCTGTATCCTTATAGGAGAGATGAGGCAGGAGAATCAGATGATCAGAAATAAGTTCAGTGGGAAGAACAATTACCCACAATAGAAAAACATCATATGGAGAAAATCATTGAACAAAGAGATGGAAAGAAGATCAGGAGGAAGACATATCCTAAATATTTAGTGAATTGGAAAGATCATCCAATGGAATATGCAAGTTGGGTTACAAAACATGATATTTTGAAGCATGGAAAGACAGTGCAAGAGCTCATGCACAAGAGTCCATGAAAATTTTAACCGAAGGAGTATGATGCAGGAGCATCACCTTCAAAGTCAAAATGCATGCATGGAGGCAAAGGAATGACATCTCAACAACTGAAAGAATTTCAAATCAGAAAATAAATTAGAATTAAATCGAGTTGTTGAGATATTTTGTAAACAACATTTTAAAAAAGTAACTTGTTTGTAAAGTCATGAAGGACTGTAAGGGATTGCAGATAATGAGTGTTGACTCTTATCTAGCAATAAATGTTAGTTATTGTAATAGGAAATAGTAGCTAACCGCTAAGAGTTTTATAGTGTAGGTTACAGACAAGACGCTAGATTGTGGATCTGGTCCTTAGATAGTTTTCATCGTTACACTGTAAAAGAAAGTGGTAAGATCTGGAGATAGAGATAGAGGTCGGTAGAACATAATAGAGTAGAAGAAACATTATGTAATTTGTTTTTCATGAAGGAATAGAATAGGCAGAATTGTCCCAAATCCTTGGACTGTGTTCATTTGATGTATGGATGAATGAATTTTATATTCTGAGTGTGTGATTTATTCCATTTTCATTCATGTGTGATTGTTCGAGAAGGAGAATTTTTCCAAGTTGGGATATAGCTTGTGCTACAGTAGAGAGTGAAGAACCTATTGAATATGATGCAAGTGTTCCGCCTAAGTCTTTTTGTAGATGAAGATGTCATCTAGATACACCACTACAAAATAATTGGTGAAAGGACACAAGATATCATCCATCATCCTCGTGAAATGTTCTGGGGAATTTTTCAAACCAAAGGGCATGACCAACTATTCAAAAAGGCCTTCTTTTGACTTGAAGGTAGTCTTTCATACATCTGTCTACTCTATTGGGACCCGATGGTAGCCAGACTTCAGATCAATCTTACTGAAGTATTTGGCCCCCTTGAGATGATCAAGAAGATTGTCTATTCGGTGAAGCGGGTACTGGTTCCAGAATGTGATTTTATTTAGGGACCCATAATCAATGCAAAATCACCATGTCCCATATTTCTTCTGCACAAGCATGATTGGGCTTCCACAAGGCGATGAGATGGGTCGGATGTGCCCCTTTTGGAGCAGTTTTTGGATCTGACACTTGATCTCCTCATTTTATAATAGAGAGTGTCAATAGA
>JZKD02S1992760.1:406520-417302 GCA_000966675.3 Picea glauca | reverse complement strand
TCTAGTAAGGATTTCCATTCTGTTAAGTTACCTTATGAGATTGAGTAAATTACTTACTTTATTATTTTCAGTGAATAGTTATATGTGCTTTATTAATTTTCTTTTCTTATTTTTTGTAATAGGTATGTTGTCATTTAATGCATTAATTGTTGTAGAATTAATTTCGTAGCAAACTATGAATGAAATGGAAAATTTCTTGTGATGTTCATGTATGTTTCTCCCTTTATAAAATAGTGTGAATCTATGTTTCCTAGGAATATCCTTGTAGTGGTATTTTTCTGTCGAATTAGTTCTTAAAGGAATAGAGTTACAAAGTTGTTTCTATTTACTGTTTTTGAGAGTTATATTTTGAGAATAGATTTATTTAAGTCCATTTACATTAGATTTACTTCTTGCAATTTCATATATAATAGAAAAGAGAGGAAATAGAAACACTTTCAAATTCATACATGAATCAACATAAAATAAAGAAACAATGAAATTCATAAAAATATTCCATGAAATGTGTGTGTGTATTCAACATTGTCTAAAATAATCATTTTTTTACAAAATGACACATTGTTCCCAATATACAAAACGAAAACAAGTTCCCTAACATAAAAAAAATCCATATTGTGATCTGGATACAAAATGGAAGTCTTTGGCCACTCATTGACCACTACCACCCTCACAACCCCAGGAGCATCCCATAAATCAATCCTTCTTATCTTACTCAAAGAAGCAACTCAAGTGTTTTTTCACTTGTGCATGGCTTGTTGCTTCATAGAATCGACTAAAAAACAACATTCTTATAATATTTTTTCGACAATGAATTAATACACTTACAAAATGATACTTTGTCATTCAACATAAGACAACTCACCATAGATGATATTGATAATCACGATGGTTTTACCCTCGTCCACGACCCTAATCTATCAATGATTCCTCCCTACATTAGTTACAAGGATCAAATAATGAAATTTAAAAAAACATGAATAAAAGCAATTCCATTTGTTATACATAAAAATGATCATCAACACATTATCTCACCATAAATAACTCGGGAAATAGTGGAGATTCATTGGTAGGTGGAGCACTTGATTGTAAGATTTTATATGAGGAAACATATACTATGACAGCCTTAGTGGATGGCACAGATGGAAATGGTGGTGGGGTGGGTGCCATACAGGTGCATCCACTACGGATGGATGCAATCGAAGAGGTGGTCATTTGCGGTTGCAACCACTAAGGATGCATGGAGTATGAAATATGGTGGAGTTGAGTGGTGATGAAACCCCATGTGTTTTACAAGGGGTATAACCCTTAGACTGGAAACAGGTAACCCAAAAGTTGTGGTAGGGTTCCGAAGGACTGGACTAGTCTTGTAACTGAAGAAAAGATCAAGAACCTGCATACATATTAATAATATTTTTATTAGTATGAAATTTTAAAATTCAACAACATAAATACAACAAATTTGAGATTTAAACAAGATTTAACTCAAAACATGATACATGTGAAGGTGGTGGCTTGTCCATCCTTGGTGGACATTTCTCGTCGCCATGTGGTACTACAACTTGTAGAAACATAAGAGAATTATATTTAAGGATGATAGAAAATAAATAAATCACTATGGTGAATTGATCAAATGTGACACATACCTATGTATGTGGTACACCAAATGAAATTGATGCCTCTATTACTGCATCAATGGTGCAGACGGACATTGATGCATCTATCGACGTAGAGGGTTTGATATACAGGCGTATCAATTGAAAAACATCATACAATAATATATAAAAATAAATAAACATATTACTATATAAATATATAATGATGAAGAACATAAGTATGGTTAATATAATAACCTCCATGAATTTCTGATGTCCAATTGCCTCCATCAATCCATAAGAATTTTGTGCACAACTTGAGCATCTATGAGCCTCACATGAACAACTTCTCTGTCCATGTGCCCTCTCCTCATTGAACTCTGATATAGGAGTTGAAGGTCTGACCCTTATGGAAACATAACCAACAAGCACCTTCTATCAATACAGTGCAAAAAAACTCCCATGCTACAACAGATTCTGAGTCAACATTGATTAAGATACACGTGTCTGTTAAATTCCATCTATAATGGGAGGATGTTGGGAAGGGGGTTATTCCTTCTCCTATGAGGATGAGGAACTAGCATAGGGTCATTCCTAGCATGCTCTATGTCCTATGCATAACCTTGACTGACACCCTAGAAATCACCAATGTCGAATTAGTTCACATAGTGACCCAAAATAAATTTCTCCCATAGTTTCCTCAAGAAATATAAATTCACCTCCTTGTTATTACAAGGAATTTTATTAAATACCATGAACCATCTATCCATCCAATTATTAAGAAATTGCGGGTGGATGCACTAGTCCATACAAATACATTTCTTGTTGATAAGTGGTTGTACTCTAGATCTAGGATCAATAAATAGAGACATCAAATCTTCTTTTGAAACATTCAAGTCCCTAACTTGGTTTTTATCGAGTCCAGTCCTATAATACTCAAACATCATAGCCCTGTATTAAGAGATATTAGTTAATTGAGCTTGGACACTTACAATGGACGATAAAATGGTGTCCAATGAAGTAGCCAATGACACTCTGTTGACATGTTTTTAGACAGAGGCAGAGTATGCATGTTTGTCATTGATGGTAAATATCAGCACGATCAAATGGCGAATATCAGCACGATCAGTAGTGTAGCGATAATGGAAAGATCAAATGTATTCCTGCGATTCTCCTGATCTAACAATTTCCACCACTTGTTAAATACAGAATCACTTCTACTATTATTATTGCGGAAGCAATTAAACCACAATCACAACCACAATGCACAAAGTGAAATATTAATAACACACAACACATAAGTTTTATCGGGAAAGCGTAAAGCTAAAAAACCCCACTATCATATATTATGTATATCATGAATCATGAAACAATCTCATACAAAACTCTAATACAAGAGCTCTCAGTAAAATACAATCGTTTCACACTGTCATGCACAAATTAGCAAATACATGCGCCAATTTCCATGTCCAGATAGCCTGCCTCCTTTGCACAATCTTTGCAATTCAAATTCTCACAATGAACTGAATGAATAGAATTGCCTAGTTTGCACATGCTCATAATCATATCCAATGCATGTGTGAACAAATCATAACTGATACCCAATTGTCATTTTCACCTGTTATCTCAACTGGATGTCCATTGGAACTTACATGCATGTAGTTAACCATGGTGAATCGTCAGTTGCATGTGAGTTCACTGATTGTGAATTAATGAATAATTAATTCACTGAACTCACTAGTACAACTAAGCTTAACTCACTTAACTACACTTGTAATTTTGTTACAATTCCAAATCACTCAGTTATGAATCAGATAATAGGTTAATATTTATTGTCTAATTTAATTAAGGGAAAAGTAAATTAGACACATGTTTCTTGTTGACTTTTCAACACTCCCTCTCAACAAGAAAGGGATTATCCTTCACCCCAATCATGTCTCTATGATATTTGAATTTGCTCCTGGTGAGCGCCTTCGTTAGGATGTCTGCATCCCGATCTTCTGTAGGAATGTATTGAAGAAACATGATCTTTCGTTGCACACAATCTCTGAGATGATGATACCGGATATATATATGCTTAGATCTGTCATGAAACACAAGATTAATCGAGAGTTTAATGCAACTCTGATTATCACAATAAATCAATGTCGGGTCTAAATGAGAACCAAACAAACCAACCAAGATATTTCTCATCCAGATAGCTTCACATGCAGCCTGGCTTGGTGCCATGTATTCCGCTTCCGCTGAACTAAGTGCCACGGATCTCTGTTTCCTACTGTACCAAGAAACAGTTGTAGATCTGATACTAAAGATCCCTCCTGATGTGATCTTTTTGTCTGTTGGGATACCTGCCCAATATGCATCTTTGAAGCCATGAAACTTCACCTCATCCATCTGTCTGTACCATAATCCATACTCAGATGTGCCCTTCAGATATCTCAGGACATGCTTACCTGCCTTCAAAAAAAGTTTGGTAGGCTGAACCATTGTTTGACTTAGCTGGTTAACTGCATAGCAAATGTCCAGTCTCGTATTCACTAAATACATTAGAGAACCCACTAACTATCGATAGACAGTAGAATCCACTACCTCTCCAGAAGTAGCGTCCTATTTTCTCCAGTTTTCTGGAAGAGGAGTATCCATGGGTTTGCAGCCCTCCATGTGAAACTTACTCAGTAGCTCTGATACCATGTAGAAATTTCGATACAAATTAACGTATTCCTGCGATTCTCCTGATCTAACAATTTCCGCCACTTGTTAAATACAAAATCGCTTCTACTATTATTATTGTGGAAGTAATTAAACTACGATCACAACCACAATGCACAAAGTGAAATATCAATAACACACAACACAAAAGTTTTACCGAGAAAGCGTAAAGCTAAAAAAACCCACTATGATATATTATGTATATCATGAATCATGAAACAATCTCATACAAAACTCTAATCCAAGAGATCTCAGTACAATACAATCGTTTCACACTGTCATACACAAATTAGCAAATACATGGGCCAATTTCCATGTCCGGACAGCCTGCCTCCTTTGCACAATCTTTGCAATTCAAATTCTCACAATGAATTGAATGAATACAATTGCCTAGTTTACACATGCTCATAAGCATATCCAATGCATGTGTGAACAAATCACAACTGATAGCCAACTCTCCCTTTCACCTGTTATCTCAACTGGATGTCCATTGGAACTGACATGCATGTAGTTAACCGTGGAGAATCTTCAGTTGCATGTGAGTTCACTGATTGTGAATTAATGAATAATTAATTCATTGAACTCTCACTAGTACAACTAAGATTAAATCACTTAACTACACTTGTAATTCTGTTACAATTCCAAATCACTCAGTTATGAATGAGATAATAGATTAATATTTATTGTCTAATTTAATTAAGGGAAAAGTAAATTAGACACATGTTTCTTGTTGAATTTTCAACAGGATGTTGGGAAGGGGGTTATTCCTTCTCCTATGAGGATGAGGAACTAGCATAGGGTCATTCCTAGCATGCTCTATGTCCTATGCATAACCTTGACTGACACCCTAGAAATCACCAATGTCGAATTAGTTCACATAGTGACCCAAAATAAATTTCTCCCATAGTTTCCTCAAGAAATATAAAGTCACCTCCTTGTTATTACAAGGAATTTTATTAAATACCATGAACCATCTATCCATCCAATTATTAAGAAATTGCGGGTGGATGCACTAGTCCATACAAATACATTTCTTGTTGACAAGTGGTTGTACTGTATATCTAGGATCAATAAATAGAGACATCAAATCTTCTTTTGAAACATTCAATGGATGATAAAATGGTGTCCAATGAAGTAGCCAATGACACTCTGTTGGCATGTTTTTAGACAGAGGCAAAGTATGCGTGTTTGTTATTGATGGCGAAGATCAGCACGATCAGATGGAGAAGATCAACACGATCAGTAGCATAGCGATAATGGAAAGATCAGCAGAGTAAGATCAAAAAGAGAAAAACAGTCAAAGCACAACAAAGGTTTCGTTTCGGAGTTTCGCAGATCAAGAAATCCAAAGGAAAGAGGTTCAAACTCGTGATATGCGAAATCGCAATAAAAATCCTGACCGTTGGAGTTATAGGACACGTGGCAAGCGATTGGAATTTCGCTGACTTGGACATTGGAGGAGTCAATGGAGCATGGTGTAGGAATCGCGATATGCAAGATCACGAGAATATCTGGACTGTCAGATCACCAAGGATTTTGGACCATTGATCAGGCATGAAGAAGGCTCGTGAAGTGGCAAAATCACGATAAGATTTGAACCGTTGATTCAAGAAGGACACATGGTGAAATCGTGATAATATCTGGACCATTGGTTCCATAGGACACATGGTGAAAGATCATCATTTCGCTGACTAGAAAGTCAAAGGAGTGAAGTGCTCATTTGATTGGCGAGTGGTCATATATCATGGTCACATTGTCGATAGTTGGAGAGCAGAGCTAGAGAAGCCCAGCTCTATTTCAGAGTTCGTGACATGGAGAGTCGAGAGGACTCATCACAGAATACCCGAGATGCAAAACTGTGAAATGCATTTTTTGAATAAGGCTGTGGTCACAGCCAGTCGTTACATATGTGAAATATGGAGGAAGAAGCTAGCGATATTAATCTCCATCTCGGAGTCTCGACGATCATGACTTGGAGTATCAAGAGCCTTCATCATAGGAATCGCAATATGCGAGATCGCGATGAGATCTGGACTGTCAGATCATTGGAGATCTCTACCATTGATAAATCTCGATAAAGTTCATAAGTTCACAAAATACGAAGTGCCTTTTGGCAAAGCCTATGGTCACCGCTGGTGATCACGTGAGGGGAAGAAGCTAGCAGTGCTAAGCTCCATCTCAGAGTTTTGACGATCATGACTTGGAATGTCGAGACCCTTCATCACATGAATCACGATATGTGAGATTGTGATGAGATCTAGACCGCCATATCATTGGAGATCTCGACCGTTGATCAGGATCGATGAAGTTCATAAGTTCATGAAATACAAAGAACCTTTTGGCGCAGCGTGTGGTCATCACCGGTGGTCACATGAGGGGAAGAAGATAGCGGTGCTAAGCTCCATCTCGGAGTTTCAAAGATCATGACTTGGAGAGTCGAGATGCCTCATCCCTAGATCCATGAAATGTGAGTCACAAAAGGACCTTCTGAACAGGCGTGTGGTCACCGCCTGAGGCCACATGTGAAAGGAAAGGTGAAAGGTGCCAATGGCACAAGGCTCAATAGGTTCACAATGTAACTGCTAGAAACAACTGATGGTTTTTGCAAGAGGACTCGAAGAGACTTCAGGGTGATCGCTAGAGAATATGAAGAGTCTCGAGGCATCTTCTAGTGGAATGAAGAATGTTCATAGAGGATATTGACAAATGTAAGACCGTTGGAGCCTCGAAATGCAACAGAGGGAATGAGCTCAACTTTGACAAAGAAGATGAAGAGTCTCAACTGCTGGAGAGGCTAAGGAATCTCGGCATAACACCCAGTGGTGATGGGCGCATGGTTTTAACCGCCATAGAAGCTGAAGAGTCGCAATGATGATCAATCAGAGCACTCAACATGGGGAGAGAATGTAGAAGCATTGCGCATATAGCATGCACAAGGTGCACAGAGACTATAAGAATGCAGAACAAAGAAGAGATGAGAGCAGCTGTTGAGAGTGATTCAGGTGTGTAAAAGGAGGCAGTATGCAACAGCTGAAATACATAGAAGAGGAATGGTGCATTGAATGGACATGGCGCACAGAGCATAAAAGGTATAATAATAGAAAGCGCTAGGCATGTGTGTAGGAAGACAATGAGGTAGACAGAGCAAGGCAGTGTAGCAGAACAATGATGAGACTGGTAAGACATTGATGAACATTATATCACTATAATAAGTTTCAGTAGCAAATATTTATAATCAGGGTGGTAGGGAGGTGCGAGGGAGGACTATTTTCCTCAGAGGTTCAAGTGGGTGCTTGAACACAGGGAGTTGTAGCTTCCATCTGGTTGCAACTAGAGAAACCAGGGTGGCAGGGTGGTGCAAGGGAGAATTGTTGTTCTCTGTTATATAGGTTGGTGCTTGTGTAACTGGAAGTTGGTGCTTCCATCCAGTTGGTGTTGGAACTCTTAGGGAGTTGGTGCTTCCTTCTAGTGGGTGCTAGAGAAACCAAGGAGTCGGTGCTTCCTTCTAGTGGGTGCTAGAGAATCCAGAGAGTTGGTGCTCTCAACAAGTAGAAGCTTGCAAAAAAGAGGTTGTAGCCTCATTATGAATTGCTGCTCATAAGTATGATAATGTAAAGAATGTAAAGATTACTTATCATATAAAGAAGAAGAGGTTTTTACCCTTTATGGGTTTCCTCGGGAAATATCTATCTCTGTGTATATCATATGTGTGAATGATGTTGAATTTTCTATTGCTTACTTCCCTGCATTATTGTGATCATCATTGAGAGTTTTGTATTGAATTTAAAAATGAGCATAATTGTTTAAGCTTGGTAACAACTGATTCACCCCACCCCCCCTCTCACTTGTCCAACAATTGGTATCGGAGTGGGTTCCTTTTATTTAAAGGTAGATCTGTAAGCTTAAACATGACAAGTCATGAAAGGACTTCAGCTAGTAAGCCTCCTCTGTTTGATGGAACAAATTTTGCCTTTTGGAAGGTTAGAATGAGAACATACCTAATGGCCTTAGGTGTTGATGCTTGGGATGTAGTAGAGACTGGATACATAAAGCCCGTTGTGCTAGCTTACAAGGATGATAAGTTAGAATTTAGCTTTAATGCTAAGGGAATGAATTTTATCTTGAATGGACTTGCAGAAGCCGAGGTTGTAAAGGTGATGCATCTTCAAACTACCAAATAAATGTGGGATAAACTTATTAGCAACTATGAAGGAAATGAGAAAGTAAAAGATGCCAAACTTCAAACATTTAGGTTGAAGTTTGAACAACTAAAGATGAATGAAGATGAAACAGTTAGCAAGTATTTTTTAATAATTGAAGAACCCGTGAATGCCATGAAGGGTCTTGGTGAGAAGATTGAAGAATCAATTTTAGTTCAGAAGATTTTAAGATCTTTGCTTGATAAATTTAATCCAAAAGTCTCTACAATAGAAGAACTAAATGATCTTAAAACTCTGTCCATTGATCAACTCCTAGGAACATTAACTGCATATGAAATGAGAATCAACAAAGATAAATACATTACTAGAGAAACATCTTTTGAAGTATACAAGAATACTGATTCATATTTAGATGATATTGAGGAAAAATTTGTGAGAAGGTTAAAGAGAGGATCAGGCAAATACAAAGGTAAGATGCCCTTCAAATGTTTCAATTGTGGTAAGATAGGTCATTTCTCAAATAAGTGTCCACACAAGAAGAAGGACTAGAACACTAAAGGTGAAGAGAAGCACAAATCCAAAAGATTTGATAAAAAGAAAATTTTATGTGTAAACAATGATGACTCCTCAGAAGACACCGATAGTAACTCTTCCTATGAAGGTAAGGTAAATGACTTCATGCTTATGGCCAAAGAGGATTATGATAATAAAAGCACAGGTAGTGATGATAATGATGAAGAAGTTGTGGTTGACTTGGAAATAGAGTTGATCAACACTTTGGAAGAGATTGACAGACTCAGACTTAAGAAGAGAAAGCAAAAACAATTGTTGATACAGTTCAAGAAAGGCACTAAAAAACCTGATGAATACTTTTCCTTGCTAAAAGTGGAATTAGAAGAGGCAAATAAAATCAAGGACATTCTACAACATCAATTATCATGTTTTGAGTTAAATCTTGTTTAAATCTCAAATTTGTGCGGACAATCGAAAAATTCCCGCAGGCGGAATACACGTGAGGTGCGGACAATCGAAAAATTCCACGCAACTAAAAACGAAAAATTCCCACAGGCGGAATACACGTGAGGTGCGGACAATCGAAAAATTCTCGCAGTCGGGCCACTCGGGAGGTGCGGACTTCTTGCAGACATATAGAACGTGAGGTGCGAGAACGTGAGGTGCGATTTGCATGCTGCATGAGTTTAAATGTGAGCGACTGTGTGAATTGTGAATTTCCATGCATGATAAACTTTGCTGTGTAAGTTGAGTTTAATTGTTTTTTTTGCAAATCGTGAGTTTGGGTGCATGCACATTGAGCGTGGAGTTTAATTCCGTGGAGTATTCTAAAGTATTAAGTGGAGTTTTTTTTTAAGTGGATACGCTTTATATGTTAAAGTGGATTAGTTTGAAGGAAGAGTTTTTGAAAAGCGTGGAGCTTGCATGTATGTTAAAGTTTGAGCGTGAGTTTTATTTGAAGTTTATTGAGTGGTGTTAAAGATTGCTTTTTGGAGTATTAAAAAAAGGGAGTGTCACGATTTACTTTCTTTTTTATTATTAAAGTAAATACATGCATGTGTATTAAAACAAAGGTTTTTTTTAAGGAATTCATTTTTAATACTTAAAGTGGCTAAGGAAAGGAATTGTGAGGTGAAGTTTATTAAAGTGGATTTTTAAAAGTTTTGAAGTTTATTAAAGTTTTTTTTTAACGGGGGAGTTATAAGGTTTAAAAAAAAAGTGGAGATTTTTGGATATTAAGTTGCATGCATGCATAATATAAGCTGAGAATAGAGATAGATTGAGTCGGATCGGTGGTATCCGAAGGCAAAGCGACAACACGTTGCATATCCTTGGTGATTTTCTTACAGAGTCTAAATTGCAGCGATGGCGAATCCGCTGGCAGAGACCTACCTCAACGAAGCCAACAAGTTAGATGGCTCAAACTTCATTAACTGGAAATTCAAGATGCAGACGCTCATGGAGGGCTATGGTGTCTGGAACATTGCAAATGGAACCGAACTGAAACCTGTCGCAGCTGTAGGTGCAACAACAGTAGTAGGAGGTGCGACAACAACGGTAGGAGGTGCGACAGCAGCACAGATACAAGATTGGGAGAAGCGCGAAAACAAGGCAAAGGTATTGTTGTGCATGTCAGTTAAAGATAGCATAATTCCACATATTAGATACGCTACAACTTCTGCTGCAACATGGGCAGCTCTTAAAGCATTATATGAAACTAGCAACACAAATCGCATTTTGTTCCTGAAAACTAAATTGCTAGGCATTAAGATGGATGGAAATGAATCTGTTAGTTCATTTTTGGGTCG
>JZKD02S1992760.1:353303-376656 GCA_000966675.3 Picea glauca | reverse complement strand
AGTGGCATTCTTCTTTTTCTTCTTTTAACACATAGACATTGTTTTATGTTCTTATCCCTTTTGCAACTAGTTGTCCTGAATTCACAGATTTTATTCTACAATCTTTAGAGGTAAAAACGACTTCACATCCTCGATCACAGACTTGACTGAAACTAAGCAGATTATGTTTTAGAACTTCTACAAACAACACATCTTGAGATTTCCCTTTGCCATTACTCAAAATTACCATTCCTTTACCTTTTATTTTTCTTGGTGCATCATTTCAAAAAGTTACATTCCCTGATTTTATTTCACTTAGAGTTAGAAACTTACTTTTGTCTCCAGTCATATGTTTGGAACATCCACTGTCAATATACCAGGGATTCTTTTGTCTTTGGGCTGATAACACTAATCCGCACTAGTCATCTTCTTTCTTCTTCCAAACCTTGAAATTTTCAGCAGCAGGATTCAGATCTGGCTTATAGTTTCTTAAGCGACAATCAACAACTTTATGTCTATAGTTATGACAGATGTAACATTCTGGTTCATTGATTAAAGAGTCATAACGATTGTTATGCTTAACCTGTGTCCTTTTCCCAGCCATCAAGTGATTTTCAATATGTGGAGGTTTTTTACTTGGGTGTCTCATTTTTTGTTGACAAATATCTATACCTTGAATGTATTGCTTGCTCATATCGAAATTTTAAAGAATAGTTTACAACTTTGTGACCAAATTTATAGCAGAAAAAGAAATATCCATAGAAAAATCCTTGGTACCTAGAAAATGGTTGTCTTCTTTTATCAGGTTGATTTCTTCCATGCTGATGATTTCCTTGAGTAGGGAGTGCATTATTTCTTTGTTCTAAAGATTTAGTCTTGGCACCTTTTTCTTTACTCCTCCTGGGTAGTTGATTGTCTTCCTTTGTTTCTGCAGGTTTGTTGTTGTCATTGGTTGTAGATTTCACAAACTTGATGGGTTCTTTGTTTCTTGGCTAACCACTACTTGATCCCTCTTCATAACCCAAACCTGTTTTCAACTTTGTATTCCTTTGTTGATTCAGAATGGTGGCTAATCCTTCTGAGGCTTTGATACTTGACAGATTCTGATGATACAAGGCTTGAAACTTCTCCAACTCTTTCCTAGTTTTCACTACTTCTTCTTCTAGGGCTTCATATCTTGCCTTCTTTTATGATAACTGATGTTTTAGAATGTCCTCGATTTTATTTGCCTCCTCTAATTCCACTTTTAGCAAGGAAAAGTCTTCATCAGGTTTTTTAGTGCCTTTCTTGAACTGTATCAACAATTGTTTTTGCTTTCTCTTCTTAAGTCTGAGTCTGTCAATCTCTTCCAAAGTGTTGATCATCTCTATTTCCAAGTCAACCACAACTTCTTCATCATTATCATCACTACCTGTGCTTTTATTATCATAATCCTCTTTGGCCATAAGCATGAATTCATTTACCTTATCTTCATAGAAAGAGTTACTATCGGTGTCTTCTGAGGAGTCATCATTGTTTACACATAAAATTTTCTTTTTATCAAATCTTTTGGATTTGTGCTTCTCTTCACCTTTAGTTTTCTAGTCCTTCTTCTTGCGTGGACACTTATTTGAGAAATGACCTATCTTACCACAATTGAAACATTTGAAGGGCATCTTACCTTTGTATTTTCCTGATCCTCTCTTTAACCTTCTCACAATTTTTTCCTCAATATCATCTAAATATGAATCAGTATTCTTGTCTACTTTAAAAGATGCTTCTCTAGTAATGTATTTATCTTTGTTGATTCTCATTTCATATGCAGTTAATGTTCCTAGGATTTGATCAATGGACAGAGTTTTAAGATCATTTAGTTCTTCTATTGTAGAGACTTTTGGATTAAATTTATCAAGCAAAGATCTTAAAATCTTCTGAACTAAAATTGATTCTTCAATCTTCTCACCAAGACCCTTCATGGCATTCACGAGTTCTTCAATTATTAAAAAATACTTGCTAACTGTTTCATCTTCATTCATCTTTAGTTGTTCAAACTTCAACCTAAATGTTTGAAGTTTGGCATCTTTTACTTTCTCATTTCCTTCATAGTTGCTAATAAGTTTATCCCACATTTATTTGGTAGTTTGAAGATGCATCACCTTTACAACCTCAGCTTCTGCAAGTCCATTCAAGATAAAATTCATTCCCTTAGCATTAAAGATAAATTCTAACTTATCACCCTTGGAAGCTAGCACAACGGGCTTTATGTATCCAGTCTCTACTACATCCCAAGCATCAACACCTAAGGCCATTAGGTATGTTCTCATTCTAACCTTCCAAAAGGCAAAATTTGCTCCATCAAACAGAGGAGGCTTACTAGCTGAAGTCCCTTCATGAATTGTCATGTTTAATCTTATAGATCTACCTTTAAATAAAAGGAACCCACTCTGATACCAATTGTTGGACAACTGAGAGGGGGGGTGGGGTGAATCAGTTGTTACCAAGCTTAAACAATTATTCTCATTTTTAAATTCAATACAGAACTCTCAATGATGATCACAATAATGTAGCGAAGTAAGAAATAGAAAATTCAACATCATTCACACATATGATATACACAGAGATAGATATTTCACGAGGAAACCCATAAAGGGTAAAAACCTCTTCTTATTTATATGATAAGTAATCTTTACATTCTTTACATTATCATACTTATGAGCACCAACTCGTAATGAGGCTACAACCTCTTTTTTGCAAGCTTCTACTTGCTGAGAGCACCAACTCTCTAGATTCTCTAGCACCCACTAGAAGGAAGCACCGACTCCGTGGTTTCTTTAGCACCCACTAGAAGGAAGCACCAACTCCCTAAGAGTTCCAGCACCAACTGGATGGAAGCACCAACTTCCAGTTACACAGGCACCAACCTATATAACAGAGAACAACAATTGTCCCTTGCACCACCCTGCCACCCTGGTTTCTCTGGTTGCAACCAGATGGAAGCTACAACTCCCTGTGTTCAAGCACCCACTTGAACCTCTGAGGACAATAGTCCTCCCTCGCACCTCCCTACCACCCTGATTATAAATATTTTCTACTGAAACTTATTATAGTGATATAATGTTCATCAATGTCTTACCAGTCTCATCATTGTTCTGCTACACTGCCTTACTCTGTCTGCCTCACTGTCTTCCTACACACATGCCTAGTGATTTTTGTTATTATACCTTTTATGCTCTATGCGCCATGTCCATTCAATGCACCATTCCTCTTCTATGTATTTCAGCTATTGCACACTGCCTCCTTTTACACGCCTGAATCACTCTCAACAGCTGATCTCATCTCTTCTTTGTTCTGCATTCTTATAGTCTCTGTGCACCTTGTGCATGCTATATGCGCACTGCTTCTACATGCTCTCCCCATGTTGAGTTCTTTGATTGATCATCATTGCGACTCTTCAGCTTCTATGGCGGTTAAAACCATGCACCCATCACCACTGGGTGTTATGCCGAGATTCCTTAGCCTCTCCAGCAGTTGAGAATCTTCATCTTCTTTGTCACAGTTGAGCTCATTCCCTCTGTTGCAGTTCGAGGCTCCAATGGTCTTACATTTGTCAATAGCCTCTATGAACATTCTTCATTCCACTGGAAGATGCCTCGAGACTCTTCATCTTCTCTAGCGATCACCCTGAAGTCTCTTCGAGTCCTCTGGCAGAAACCATCAGTTGTTTCTAGCAGTTACACTGTGAACCTATTGAGCCTTGTGCCTTTGGCACCTTTCACCTTTCCTTTCACATGTGGCCTCAGGCGGTGACCACACGCCTGTTCAGAAGGTCCTTTTGTGACTCACATTTCATGGATCTGGGGATGAGGCATCTTGACTCTCCAAGTCATGATCTCTGAAACTCCTAGATGGAGCTTAGCACTGCTAGCTTCTTCCCCTCATGTGACCATTGGCGGTGACCACAAGCTGCGCCAAAAGGTGCTTTGTATTTCATGAACTTATGAACTTCATCGATCCTGATCAACAGTCGAGATCTCCAATGATCTGACGGTCTAGATCTCATCACAATCTCACATATCGTGATTCATGTGATGAAGGGTCTCGACATTCCAAGTCACGATCGTTGAAACTCTGAGATGGAGCTTAGCACTGCTAGCTTCTTCCCCTCACGTGATCACCAGCGGTGACCACAGCCTTTGCCAAAAGGCACTTCATATTTTGTGAACTTATGAACTTTATCGAGCTTTATCAATGGTCGAGATCTCCAATGATCCGACAGTCCAGATCTCATCGCGATCTCGCATATTGCGATTCCTGTGATGAAGGGTCTTGATACTCCAAGTCACGATCGTCGAGACTCCGAGATGGAGATTAACATCGCTAGCTTCTTCCTCCATATTCCACATATGTAACCACTGGCTGTGACCACAGCCTTATTCAAAAAATGCATTTCACAGTTTTGCATCTCGGGTATTCTGTGATGAGTCCTCTCGACTCTCCATGTCACAAACTCTGAAATAGAGCTGGGCTTCTCTAGCTCTTCTCTCCAACTATCGACAATGTGACCATGAGATATGACCACTCGCCAATCAGATGAGCACTTCACTCCTTTGAATTTCTAGTTAGCGAAATGATGATCTTTCACCATGTGTCCTACGAAACCAATGGTCCAGATATTATCACGATTTCACCATGTGTCCTTCTTGAATCAACGGTCCAAATCTTATCGTGATTTCGCCTCTTCACGAGCCTTCTTCATGCCTGATCAATGGTCCACAATCCTTGGTGATATGGCAGTCCAGATCTTCTCATGATCTCGCATATCACGATTCCTACACCATGCTCCGTTGACTCCTCCAATGTCCAAGTCAGTGAAATTCCAATCGCTTTCCACATGTCCTATAAATCCAACGGTCAGGATTTTTATTGTGATTTCGCATATCGCGAGTTTGAACCTCTTTCCTTTGGATTTCTCGATCTGCAAAACTCCGAAATGAAACCTTTGTTGTGCTTTCACTGTTTTTCTCTTTTTGATCTTACTCTGCTGATCTTTCCATTATCGCTACGCTACTGATCATGTTGATCTTCTCCATATGATCGTGCTGATCTTCGCCATCAATAACAAACACGCATACTTTGCCTCTGTCTAAAAACATGCCAACAGAGTGTCATTGGCTACTTCATTGGACACCATTTTATCATCCATTGTAAGTGTCCAAGGTCAACTAACTATTATTTCTTAATATAGGGCTAGGATGTTCGAGTATTATAGGACCAGACTCGATAAAAACCAAGTTAGGGACTTGAATGTTTCAAAAGAAGATTTGATGTCTCTATTTATTGATCCTAGATATACAGTACAACCACTTGTCAACAAGAAATGTATTTGTATGGACTAGTGCATCCACCCGCAATTTATTAATAATTGGATGGATAGATGGTTCATGGTATTTAATAAAATTCCTTGTAATAACAAGGAGGTGACTTTATATTTCTTGAGGAAACTATGGGAGAAATTTATTTTGGGTCACTATGTGAACTAATTCGACATTGGTGATTTCTAGGGTGTCGGTCAAGGTTATGCATAGGACATAGACAATGCTAGGAATGACCCTATGCTAGTTCCTCATCCTCATAGGAGAAGGAATAACCCCCTTCCCAACATCCTGTTGAAAAGTCAACAAGAAACATGTGTCTAATTTACTTTTCCCTTAATTAAATTAGACAATAAATATTAATCTATTATCTCATTCATAACTGAGTGATTTGGAATTGTAACAGAATTACAAGTGTAGTTAAGTGAGTTAAGCTTAGTTGTACTAGTGAGAGTTCAGTGAATTAATTATTCATTAATTCACAATCAGTGAACTCACATGCAACTGAAGATTCTCCATGGTTAACTACATGCATGTCAGTTCCAATGGACATCCAGTTGATATAACAGGTGAAAGGGAGAGTTGGCTATCAGTTGTGATTTGTTCACACATGCATTGGATATGCTTATGAGCATGTGTAAACTAGGCAATTGTATTCATTCAATTCATTGTGAGAATTTGAATTGCAAAGATTGTGCAAAGGAGGCAGGCTGTCTGGACATGGAAATTGGCGCATGTATTTGCTAATTTGTGTATGACAGTGTGAAACGATTGTATTGTACTGAGATCTCTTGGATTAGAGTTTTGTATGAGATTCTTTCATGATTCATGATATACATAATATATGATAGTGGGTTTTTTTAGCTTTACGCTTTCTCGGTAAAACTTTTGTGTTGTGTGTTATTGATATTTCGCTTTGTGCATTGTGGTTGTGATCGTACTTTAATTGCTTCCACAATAATAATAGTAGAAGCGATTTTGTATTTAAAAAGTGGCGGAAATTGTTAGATCAGGAGAATCGCAGGAATACATTAATTTGTATCGAAATTTCTACATGGTATCAGAGCTACTGAGTAAGTTTCACATGGAGGGCTGCAAACCCATGGATACTCCTCTTCCAGGAAACTGGAGAAAATAGGATGCTACTTCTAGAGAGGTAGTGGATGCTACTGTCTATCGATAGTTAGTGGGTTCTCTAATGTATTTAGTGAATACGAGACTAGACATTTGCTATGCAGTTAACCAGCTAAGTCAAACGATGGTTAAGCCTACCAAACTTTTTTGGAAGGTGGGTAAGCATGTCCTGAGATATCTGAAGGGCACATATGAGTATGGATTATGGTACAGACAGATGGATGAGGTGAAGTTTCATGGCTTCAAAGATGCAGATTGGGTAGGTAGCCCAAATGACAAAAGAGCACATCGGGAGGGATCTTTAGTATCGAATCTACAACTGTTTCTTGGTACAATAGAAAACATAGATCCGTGGCACTTAGTTCAGCAGAAGTGGAATACATGGCACCAAGCCAAGCTGCATGTGAAGCTATCTGGATGAGAAATATCTTGGTTGGTTTGTTTGGTTCTCATTTAGACCCGACAGTGATTTATTGTGATAATCAGAGTTGCATTAAACTCTCGATTAATCCTGTGTTTCATGACAGATCTAAGCATATATATATCAGGTATCATCATCTCAGATATTGTGTGCAGCGAAAGATCATGTTTCTTCAATACATTCCTACAGAAGATCAGGATGCAGACATCCTGACGAAGGCGCTCACCAGGAGCAAATTCAAATATCATAGAGACATGATTGGGGTGAAGGATAATCCCTTTCTTGTTGAGAGGGAGTGTTGAAAAGTCAACAAGAAACATGTGTCTAATTTACTTTTCCCTTAATTAAATCAGACAATAAATATTAACCTATTATCTCATTCATAACTGAGTGATTTGGAATTGTAACAAAATTACAAGTGTAGTTAAGTGAGTTAAGCTTAGTTGTACTAGTGAGAGTTCAGTGAATTAATTATTCATTAATTCACAATCAGTGAACTCACATGCAACTGACGATTCACCATGGTTAACTACATGCATGTAAGTTCCAATGGACATCTAGTTGAGATAACAGGTGAAAAGGATAGTTGGCTATCAGTTATGATTTATTCACACATGCATTGGATATGATTATGAGCATGTGCAAACTAGGCAATTGTATTCATTCAATTCATTGTGAGAATTTGAATTGCAAAGATTGTGCAAAGGAGGCAGGCTATCTGAACATGGAAATTGGCGCATGTATTTGCTAATTTGTGCATGACAGTGTGAAACGATTGTATTTTACTGAGAGCTCTTAAATTAGAGTTTTGTATGAGATTGTTTCATGATTCATGATATACATAATATATGATAGTGGGGTTTTTTAGCTTTACGCTTTCCCAATAAAACTTATGTGTTGTGTGTTATTAATATTTCACTTTGTGCATTGTGGTTGTGATTATGGTTTAATTGCTTCTGCAATAATAATAGTAGAAGTGATTTTGTATTTAACAAGTGGTGGAAATTGTTAGATCAGGAGAATCGCAGGAATACATTTGATATTTCCATTATCACTACACTATTGATCGTGTTGATATTCGTCGTCTGATCGTGTTGATATTTACCATGAATGACAAACATGCATACTCTGCCTCTGTCTAAAAACATGCCAACAGAGTGTCATTGGCTACTTCATTGGACACCATTTTATCGTCCATTGTAAGTGTCCAAGCTCAATTAACTAATATCTCTTAATACAGGGCTAGGATGTTTGAGTATTATAGGACTGGACTCGATAAAAGCCAAGTTAGGGACTTGAATGTTTCAAAATAAGATTTGATGTCTCTATTTATTGATCCTAGATCTAGAGTACAACCACTTATCAACAAGAAATGTATTTGTATGGGCTAGTGCATCCACCCGCAATTTATTAATAATTGGATGGATAGATGGTTCATAGTATTTAATAAAATTCCTTGTAATAACAAGGAGGTGAATTTATATTTCTTGAGGAAACTATGGGAGAAATTTATTTTGGGTCACTATGTGAACTAATTCGACATTGGTGATTTCTAGGGTGTCAGTCAAGGTTATGCATAGGACATAGAGCATGCTAGGAAGGACCCTATGCTAGTTCCTCATCCTCATAGGAGAAGTAATAACCCCCTTCCCAACATCCTCCCATTATAGATGGAATTTAACAGACACGTGTATCTTTATCAATGTTGACTCAGAATCTGTTGTAGCATGGGAGCTTTTTTGCACTGTATTGATAGAAGGTGCTTGTTGGTTATGTTTCCATAAGGGTCAGACCTTCAACTCCTATATCAGAGTTCAATGAGGAGAGGGCACATGGACAGAGAAGTTGTTCATGTGAGGCTCATAGATGCTCAAGTTGTGCACAAAATTCTTATGGATTGATGGAGGCAATTGGACATCAGAAATTCATGGAGGTTATTATATTAACCATACTTATGTTCTTCATCATTATATATTTATATAGTAATATGTTTATTTATTTTTATATATTATTGTATGATGTTTTTCAATTGATACGCCTGTATATCAAACCCTCTACGTCGATAGATGCATCAATGTCCGTCTGCACCATTGATGCAGTAATAGAGGCATCAATTTCATTTGGTGTACCACATACATAGGTATGTGTCACATTTGATCAATTCACCATAGTGATTTATTTATTTTCTATCATCCTTAAATATAATTCTCTTATGTTTCTACAAGTTGTAGTACCACATGGCGACGAGAAATGTCCACCAAGGATGGACAAGCCACCACCTTCACATGTATCATGTTTTGAGTTAAATCTTGTTTAAATCTCAAATTTGTTGTATTTATGTTGTTGAATTTTAAAATTTCATACTAATAAAAATATTATTAATATGTATGCAGGTTCTTGATCTTTTCTTCAGTTACAAGACTAGTCCAGTCCTTCGGAACCCTACCACAACTTTTGGGTTACCTGTTTCCAGTCTAAGGGTTATACCCCTTGTAAAACACATGGGGTTTCATCACCACTCAACTCCACCATATTTCATACTCCATGCATCCTTAGTGGTTGCAACCGCAAATGACCACCTCTTCGATTGCATCCATCCGTAGTGGATGCACCTGTATGGCACCCACCCCACCACCATTTCCATCTGTGCCATCCACTAAGGCTGTCATAGTATATGTTTCCTCATATAAAATCTTACAATCAAGTGCTCCACCTACCAATGAATCTCCACTATTTCCCGAGTTATTTATGGTGAGATAATGTGTTGATGATCATTTTTATGTATAACAAATGGAATTGCTTTTATTCATGTTTTTTTAAATTTCATTATTTGATCCTTGTAACTAATGTAGGGAGGAATCATTGATAGATTAGGGTCGTGGACGAGGGTAAAACCATCGTGATTATCAATATCATCTATGGTGAGTTGTCTTATGTTGAATGACAAAGTATCATTTTGTAAGTGTATTAATTCATTGTCGAAAAAATATTATAAGAATGTTGTTTTTTAGTCGATTCTATGAAGCAACAAGCCATGCACAAGTGAAAAAACACTTGAGTTGCTTCTTTGAGTAAGATAAGAAGGATTGATTTATGGGATGCTCCTGGGGTTGTGAGGGTGGTAGTGGTCAATGAGTGGCCAAAGACTTCCATTTTGTATCCAGATCACAATATGGATTTTTTTTATGTTAGGGAACTTGTTTTCGTTTTGTATATTGGGAACAATGTGTCATTTTGTAAAAAAATGATTATTTTAGACAATGTTGAATACACACACACATTTCATGGAATATTTTTATGAATTTCATTGTTTCTTTATTTTATGTTGATTCATGTATGAATTTGAAAGTGTTTCTATTTCCTCTCTTTTCTATTATATATGAAATTGCAAGAAGTAAATCTAATGTAAATGGACTTAAATAAATCTATTCTCAAAATATAACTCTCAAAAACAGTAAATAGAAACAACTTTGTAACTCTATTCCTTTAAGAACTAATTCGACAGAAAAATACCACTACAAGGATATTCCTAGGAAACATAGATTCACACTATTTTATAAAGGGAGAAACATACATGAACATCACAAGAAATTTTCCATTTCATTCATAGTTTGCTACGAAATTAATTCTACAACAATTAATGCATTAAATGACAACATACCTATTACAAAAAATAAGAAAAGAAAATTAATAAAGCACATATAACTATTCACTGAAAATAATAAAGTAAGTAATTTACTCAATCTCATAAGGTAACTTAACAGAATGGAAATCCTTACTAGATGAGTAAGACATCAACCGAGCAACAGATTAATCCATGAGTTGAAATCATTGCACAGAAAAATATTCAACAAAATGTTCCTTAACTCCAAAAAGAGTTTATGAATTAGTATTTGAAGTAATTCTCAGTACAATTCATTCCCATTTGCATGCCTTTCCTTTCCTTTCCATGTATAGCTTTTCCTTTCCTTTCCATGTATAGCTTTTCCTTTCCTTTCATTTTCATTTCTTTGCTTGACTTTCCATGTCACACTTTTCCTTGACATTACTTACCTTTCCTTTCCATGTCTTTCATTGCCTTTCCTTGACTCGACATGTCATACCTTGCCCTACCTTTCCATGCCTTGCATTTCCTTGTCATTCCTTGACTTTCCATGCATTTCCATGTCTATCATTTTCCTTTCCTTTCCTTGCCTTTCCTTGACTTTCCATGACCTCCCTTGCCTTTCCTTTCCTAGCATTGCATTTCCTTCACATGTCTTGCCTTGCCATTCCTTTCCTTTCCTTGCCTGGCCATGTTATGCCTTGTCTTGACTTTCCTTTCCTTTCCATGTCTAGATTTTACTTTCCTTGACTTTCCAAGCCATGATTTTTATTTACATTCCTTTCCTTTCCTTGACAAGTCTTTAATTATCTTGCCTTGCCTTTACTTTATTTTCCTTTCCTTTCCATGTCTTACCTTTCCACATCCAACCTTTCCTTTCCTTGAATTTCCATTCCATGCATTCCCTTGCCATTTCGTGCCTTTAATTAACTTACCTTGAAATTCATTTTCATGCCATGCCTTGAATTTCCTTACCATGCCTTTCCTTTACATCCCTTTCCATGTCTACCCTTTCCTTTCCTTACATTTCCTTTCCTTTCCTTGACTTTCCATGTTATTCCCTACCTTTCCTCACCTTTCCTTCCATTTCCTTGCCATGCATTGTCTTGTCATGAATTGCCTTGCCTTGCCTTCCCTTGCCATGCCATGCCATTCCTTACCTTAATTTTCCTTGCCTTGCCTTGCATTTCCTTGCCTCACCTTGAATTTCTATGCCATGTTTTTCCTTGTTGTTCCTTCTATTTCCTTACAATACCTTTTATTTCCTTTCATTTCCTTTCCTTTCCTCACATGCCTTCCCTTGCCTTTCCTTTCCATATCTATCCTTTCCATTACTTGCATTGCATTTCATTTCCTTGCCTTGACTTGTCATGCCATTATTGTCCTTTCCATGTGATTCCATGTTAATCCTTTCCTTTTCATTCCAAGTCGTTTCATGTAGGGATGATTTTAGGGGCTAAATTTCGCTCATGGGCTAATTTTCCATGTTTTTTCCAAAAACGAGATTAGTTATTTTAAAAATCATTCGCCCAAATTCTACAGGATAAAATTATTTTACCTAAAAAATCGCCAAAAGTTTATAAAAACTATATAAAATACTTGGAAATTTGAATATTTTTACAAAAATATCGCCAAACATTTATATTTGACATATGAAGGATTAGTAAGATTCGCCAAGCTTTATACATTTTAAAATAAATTTCCATCCTTAAAATCATCCCTGGTTTCATGCCTTGCATTTCCTTTACTTGCATCGCCTTTCCTTTCATTACCTTGCATTGTGTTTCCATGTCTTTCCTTGTGATGTCTTGCCTTGCATTTCCTTGCCTTTCCTTGAATTTCCACACCATGCCTTACCTTGCCTTTCCTTTCCATGCATTTTCTTTTCGTTCCTTTCCTTGACTTTCCTTTCCATGCCATGCCATTTGTTTCCTTCCCTTTCTTTCATTTTCCATGTCTATCCTTGACCTGCCTTACATTTCCTTTCCTTACCTTGAATTTCCATGCCATTCTTTGACTTGCCATGCCTTTCCTTTCCTTTCCATACCTTTCCTTTCATTTCATTTCCTTTCCTTTCCTTTCCTTTCCTTACCTTGTATTTCCTTTCCTTGCATTCACTTTCCATGCCTTGCATTTCCTTTCGATGTCATGCCTTTCCTTTCCATGGATTTCCATGTATAGACTTTCTTTTCCTTGCATTTCCTTTCCTTTCCTTGGCTTCTCATGCCATGCATTACATTTCCTTCATAAAGATGGTAGAACTCTTATGTCACAAGATAGAAGGTTATAGGTTTTATTTATAATGTAAAATTTAGCAATTGTATAATTACAGTTTGTGATTTTCAAATTTAAATTTTTCTTTACTTTATATTCACTATCATAGGTTAATTTATCAGAATCAATAACTTAGTAAAATATCAACAACCATTTTTATATGGATCCTTTTTCTTTGTGTTATTCATTTCTTAAAACAAGTAAGATAAAACATGACAATGGAGTGTGGGGAAATTGTTCTATGGATATATCCAATAACATTTTGGCAATTATTGAATGGAAAAAAGAGGAAAAGGCCATGTCTTTCCTTTCATTTCCATAACTAGACCTATACCTTTCCTTTCCATGTCTTTCCTTGCCTTTACTTGTCATGTTTATCCCTGAATTTACTTTCCATGAATTGAACTACGTTTCCTTTCCTTTCCATACCTAAACCTAAACCTAGACCTAGACCTTTCCTTTCCATGTCTTTCCTTGCCTCATCATGCCATCTATATCCTTTCCTATCCTTCTCATGTATTTCCCTGCTTCTCCTCGCTTTTCCATGCCATGCCTTTCCTTGCCATGCCTTGCCATGTCTAGCCTTTCCTTTCCTTGCATTTCCTGAACTTTCCTTGACTTTCCATGCCATGCATTTCCTTTCCACGAATCACCTTGCCTTTCCATGCCTTGTACTTCCTTACCATGTATTTCCTTGCCATGCCTTTCTATGTCTATCCTTTCCTTTGCTTTACTTTAATTGACTTGTCTTTCCTTGAATTGGCATGTAATGCATTGCCTTGCCATGAATTTCATTTCCTTTCCATGCCTTTCCATGTCTATCCTATCCTTGACTTGCCTTAACTTTCCTTTCCTTGAATTTCCATGACTTGCCTTGACTTTCCTTACATGTCCTTTCCATGCCTTATATTTTTGTTCCTCACTTTTCCTTACCTTGTCATGTGATTCCTTTCCATGCCATTACTTGACTTTCCATGCCTTTCCTTTCCTTTCCATGCCTTGCATTTCCTTTCCATGCATTTCCTTTCCATGTCTTTTCATGTCTAGCCTTACCTTGCCTTGCATTTCCTTAACTTGACATGCCATGCCTTACCTTTCCATGCCTTTCCTTTACTTTCCATGTCTATCCTTGGATATCATTGTCATGACTTTCCTTTCCTTTCCATGTCTTTCATTTCCTTTCATTTCCATGTCTAGCCTTTCCTTTCCTTTCATTGCATTTGGTTTTCTTGAAATTCCATGACATGCCTCTCCTTGCCTTGCATTTCATTTCCTTTACATTCCTTTTTCTTTCTGTGCCTTGCCTTTCCATGCCATGCCTTATATTTCCATTCCTAGCCTTTCCTTGCCATGCCTTTCATTGATTTTACATGCCTTTCCTTGCCATGACTTGTCATGTATAGCCTTTCCTTGTCTTGCATTTCATTTCCTTGCCTGGACCTGACATGTCATGCCTTGCCTTTCCTTTCCATGTCTATCCTTGCCTAGAATTTCCATACCTTTCCTTTCCTTTCAATTCCTTTAATTTCCTTTCCTAGCCTTGCCATACCTAGACCTAGACATTTCCTTGTAATTCCCTTGCTTGTCTTTCCATACCTAGACCTACAACTAGAGCTAGAACTTGCCTTTTCATGCCTTTATTTTCCTTTCCTTTCCATGTCTTGTCTTTCCTCGGTTTTCCATGTATTTCCTTTCATTGCATTTCCATGCCATGCTTTTCATATTCATGCCTTTCCTTTGCTTTCCATGCCTCACATTGCATTGCATTTCCTTGCCTTGCCATGCATTTCCTTGTCATGCCTTGCCTTGCCTTGCCTTGTCTCACATTGCCTTTCCTTGCATTGTCTTGACATGTCTTTTATTGATATTCATTGTCTTTCCTTTCCTTGGAATTCCATTCCATACCTTTCCTTTCCATGCCCTACATTTCATTTCCTTCCCTTGCATTTACATTACTCGTCTTTCCTTTCCTCTCCTTTCCTTGTGCGGCCTTCCCTTTTCTTGTGTTTCATTGTCTAGGTCCAAGTCTAGGTCTAAGTCTAGGTCTAGGTATAGGAAAGTTCTAGTTCTAGGTATAGGTATAGGTATACCTATAGATCATGGATGCCTAGACTTAGGCCTTTTCTTTCCATGTATTTCCTTTCTCTGAATGTCCCTGAATGACTTGAGGAAGTGAGTCAAAACTCACTATGAAACTCTAGTCAAGGCTCAGATGGATGAAACATCAGTTTTTTTGGACTCGAGGCATCGGGTTACAGCTAGTGGGTCTCCTTTGATATCATTATACCACATGAAAAAGTGTTTGTTGGAGGATATTTGGAAGTAGGGTTTCACTTAGTGAGGAATACTTCAATTTTTGAACATGTGGTTGATTTTGAAGAAAACTATGTCGGGAGATTGTGGGTAGCATAGATTCATGGGCCTTGGCCAAAAAACCATGTTGGTGATTACAGAACTCAACCAGGTCACTCAGTTTGGACATTATGCCCCCAGACCAAATTTCCAACATGTCCCTGAATGGCTTGAGGAGGCAAGTTGAAAATCATGATAAAAGTAGAATCAGGACTCGAATGGATGAATAATTGGTTTCAATGGACTTAGGTAAATAGTTTAGAGCTAGGGTAACCCCTCAACGATCATTTGATTTCTTGGAAAAGCATTTGTCGGAGGATCTTCAAAACTAGTCTTTTTCTCAGTGAGGCACAATGCAATTTTTAAACAAGTGGTCGCTTTTGAAGAAAACTTTGTCAAGTGATTCTAGGTAGCATGGTATTTGGAAAAAAATTAGTTATTCATAGTCAATACTCATTACCTAAGAAATGAATAAATTAGGTGAATCATCTCAAATTCATTGTCAAAGTACCTTGAATCATCCACAACTGATTTCTCCAACATCACCTAATCATCACCTCATTAAATGTGCATGCCTTGTGATGTATAAATCTCATTAATGAGGCTCACCAACCCAATATGAAGAATACACTTGTCCTAAACTAGATGGTAATGCCAAGAATAAATGATGATGTTTATTTCACATCAGTCAACATGGAGGGCTCATAAGGAGGGTGGCCACAAGGCCATGTGGCATGGTATTATGGTCTTTGGGAAAACAAAGGGTGACATGGTATAAGTGGTTCATGGATATGGGAAGGTGATATGAATGAGTCAGTGAGTGTTTGAGTTCTCCAATCCTTGAACCCGAGAGGATCAAAAAATAATATAAGTGTTGAGACTTTTCAAACGGGATTATGAAGGGGTGGTACAAAATTGTACCTCCCCAACATAGTGTTGGGTATGTGTTATATCTTTGCACGAGTAGTAGTGTCTTCATTGTGTCAGATGCAAAGGGGGGTTTGAGGGGGTGCAGGGGCAGCGCCCCCAAGAATTATTTTTCCTTGAGAAACGTGTCGCATTTTTGGGCAATTTTTTGGCACATGGTTTTCTATTTCCAGTTAAGGAATTAGGGTTGTTGACTAATATAGGTCATTGGGTTAGGGTTTTGGATGTTGGTGGGTCCTATATGTATACTGCATTTTAAACAATGTAACACTATGAACGAATATATAATATGTTGGTTTTCCCGATTTGGGTTTCCAAGGGAAAAATATTTGTGTAATGTTTGTATTTTCCATTGTATCTTTTTTGTTCTTTTACTAAAAATTTGTTTGCAGTAAATTTTGTACAAGGTTAAAATGTACATTTGGTATCAGAGTTTTGTTGGCTTCATGGGGATGCCTTTGTGGTCAAGGGTTTGTCTTGGGACTATGATAAGACTTGTTATAGTGGGAGAACTGTGGTATTGATTTTTTAGGTGAAGAAATGGTAAGCAATTAGAAGATGGAGATCGAGAATTTTAATGGGAAAATTTTTGACCTGTGGAAGCTCAAGATGGAAGATTTGTTCATGGAAAGAGATAAGTGGATCTTGGTAGATCCAGGTACTACACCTATAATAACTTCAATAGATGAATGGAAAATTTTGGATCGGAAGGAAAATAACACAATTAGACTGTGTCTCTTAGATTCAATATTACTGAATGTGTCACAGGAAGCTACAACCAAGGATTTATAGGATAAGTTGGGGAAGTTGTATCAGTCTAAGTCCCTAGTAAATAAAATATTCTTGATAAATAAGTTGTATAACCTGAGGATGAGAGATGGAGACTTGGTGGTAGAGCATTTGAAGGCCTTCAATACTGTGGTAAGTCAGTTAGTATCTATTGATATTAAAATTTCATATGAAGATAAATGTATCAGTTTATTGTGTTCTTTACCAGACTCGCGGGATAGTCTGGTTGTGGCCATAGGTATTAATACAACTTCCTTGAAGTTTGATGAAGTGGTCTCATCCTTGTTGTCAAAGGAGATGAGATGGAAGAATATGGAAGGATAGAGCATAGACGCATTATTTTCAAGAGGATTATTTTCAAGAGGACGTTCCCAGGAAAGAAATAGATCTAAGTTCTCAAGTGGGAGATATAAGTCGAAGGGTAGATATAAATCTCCCAGAAAGTTTGTAAAGGTATGTTGGAGATATGGAAAAGAGGGGAACTACAAGAAGTATTGTAGATACAAAGTTGAGAAAAAGAAGGAATCTGAAGAATCTCCTTCTACAGAAGAAAAGACCTCCAAGGAAGAAGGAGGGGATGTGTACTTGGATTATTCAAGAACACATGCAGATCATGATGAATGGTTGGTTGAATCAGGTGCATCCTTTCATATGATTCCCCATAGGGAGTGGTTTTGTGAATATGAAAGGTATTATGGAGGTAATGTTTTCCTAGGTGATTACTCAACAACCAGAATCATAGATCGAGGAAAATTCAAGTTGAAGGTCATAGATGGAAGGATTCAAACACTACCTAGTGGTATGCACATCCTAGGTTTGGCCAAAAATTTTATTTATGTAAGTAAAATGGATGATGCAGGGGTAAAAACAACATTTGAAAAGGAAACCTGCAGGATGGTTCGACGAGCAATGGTGTTGTTGAAGGGAGTTTGGTTTGGAAATCTGTATAATATGCAAGGAAGAACTATTAGTGATGGGTGTAATAGTTCCATTATTCCTGATATTGAAGTTGAAGAAGAAAGAACTCCTACAGTATCTGGAGAAAAGGTTATGCTATGGCATCAAATACTGTGGCATATCATAGAGAAGGATCCTCAACTACTATACGGTAAAGGTATGGTTGAAGTTATGTCTAACTGCTCTCTGTATTTTGATTTCTGTGAACATTGTGTATATAGGAAGCAAAATCGGGTAAGATTCCCTTCTAGTGAAACGAGGCCAAAAGGAATTTTACAGCTAGTTCACAGTGATGTTTTTGGACCTGTATCGGTCCCATCATTGGGAAAATCTATGTATTGTGTCTTATTTATAGATGAATTATCGAGGAATACTTGAATATATTTCCTCAAGAAGAAATATGAAGTCTTTAACAGGTTTAAAGAGTTTAAGGATCTTCTTGAGAATCAAACAGAGAAAATAATTAAGGTGTTGAGGATAGATAATGGTGGAGAGTTCTATGAGAATGAATTTGAAGAATACTATAAGAAGTGTGGTATAGAAAGGAATAAGAATACTCCATATACATCTCATCATAATGGAGTTGCAGAAAGGATGAACAAGACGTTGATGGAAAAAGTAAGGTGCATGCTCAGTGGTGTTGGGTTAGGACAAGAATTTTGGGCAAAGGCAGTGGGTACTGCATGTTACCTAGTCAATAGATCACCCTCATCAATGGTGGATGACAAGACTCCACAAGAGGTATGGAATTTTAAGAAACCTTCTCTCACACATCTCAAGGTATTTGGTTGTGATGCATATGTTCATGTTCCAAAGGAAAACAAGAGTAAGCTAGATAAGAAGGTTGAAAAGTGTATCTTTATTGGATATAAAGATGGTCTCAAAGGTTATAAGCTTTGGAACCTGAAAACTAAGAAGGTAGTGTATAGCTGAGATGTGGTATTTAGAGAAATGAAGGTTGTTGTTAAGAAGGAAGTCCTACAAAGTAAGGAAGAAACAGAGAAAATAGAGCTTGATTTAAAGCATGATGAGTCAGACTTTGTTAGTGTTGCCAGTTTTCTCTTCATTTAGAGTCGGTTTTAGTTGAGTTATGGCCCATGTGTCAAAGCATGTGAAGTTAGGTACATAACAACAAAGGGGTCAAAATCAGTAGGTGGTCGGTTGGCCCTTGGATTCGTGAAGGGATGTTAGAGTCCAAACATGCATTAATAAGTACGAGTCTGTTTCCAAAGAGTTGGGTCCTGTCAAAAAGGAAGTTTATACGTGCCCCAAGTCTAGGAAGTTTGTTAATGGAAGTCGCATCAACAAATTCAGTAACCATGATCGACTTGTTATGAAGGCTGGAAGAATGAAAAATCGTGACGTTAGTATCATGTATGTTCTACATCCCTTATCAGTTGTACTTTACATGCACGAATGTGCTATGGAAAATATGTAGTCCATTTTGAAACATCTAGTCACCATGAATTTAGTTTTTCTTGGCACGTTCCCTCCTCCTGCCAGCTCGATTACAAATTTCACATGATCTGCCCACATTCTATTCGAAAATCGGGGTTATGGATTGTTTGTAATATTTTCTCGCAAGCCCAGGTTGATCAAATTATTCATCTTGGGCCTTTTCTAGATCCACTCTATGAAAGACAAATATAGGTTTCACCATGGCGACCTCCCAAAACGTAAGAAAGGGTGCGCAGAGTGGAAAAAGTGTCAGGCCCAATCCCCAAAGCGACTAGGATTCGTTCTCACTCATAGTAGGCACCCCCAAGGATCCAAAGGGAGTTTCACCATTTCTCGCGGAAGAAAGGATATCACACTGCTCTAAGCTTGGAGTGGAAGAAGTTGCATAGTAAGGAAAGAATGTTAAAATCCTTGTCTCCCAAACAATAAATACCCCGAAGAAGGGGCGGTCCAAGGAAGAACAAGGAAGCTAGGGAAATCCAAGTCCCAAACGAGACACGTGCAAAATCAACTGCCGAAGAATTACTTATGCGCATTATTCAGCTGGAGCCTGCCGAAGGTACAAGATGAGGAAGCAGGAGAAGAACGAGGAGGAAAGATGTTGCAAGAACTAATTTTTAAGAGTAGTCTCAGCAGTTGAAGCAGGCACTACTCGTTGTTCGTCGAACTTTACCAAGAAAATAAGGAACTGAGACAATAGTTAGTAGAAAAGACCCTTGAAGTGTTAGCATCGCAAGGCCCTGAAGGAAACATGACATGGCTCAAACGTCATCTCAGAGAGACACTAGATACAATCGTATAGCTATGTGAAACACATAGGTTTTCAGAAGAAAGGAATGTGAAGGATTTCAGAGAAATTGAAGCGGTCGAAGAGAAAGTTCGCGCAACACTTGCTAGCATGCAGAAGAAGCATGATTAACTATGTTCATTCTCATATCATCAAACAAAGCAAAATTCTTGAAATTTTTTGAAGGAGGCATCACCCTTAGACAATTTTGTCATTTTGGTACCAATCACAACAGTTGGCAACCACTCACCACACACGCACCCCAGCATAGTAGCAAGTGGAAAAAATCAAGGTCGTTATAGTAGATGGAGGGAGTCTGTCAGAATACTTAATCCTTCAGATACCTCGTTGAAGGAAGGCTTTGACACATCACTCTCCCCATGATGAGACCTTGTTGATAACCAAATCCCCTTGGCGAAACACATGTAGTCATGATGCGACTAGATGTAGTTGTTTTCTATTTTTGGAAAGGAGTCATGTGAAGAGTCATTTAGCATAGAACAATCATTTTCCTAAGTTCTAGGGATAGTATATAGAGAGCAGGGAAGCCCAAGTGGCGCCCATTCCTATATATTTTATCTTTTCAATGTAATCCAGGTTGGTTGGCAAACTAGTGTAGACAGTGTCTATTGAATGTAGTTTGAGCTCAATCGAAATTTAGTGAAAAAGTCTTGAAGCTTTGATGAAAAGATTCTAATTGTAGCAGTTGGATGTATTGTTCCCTTTCTTTGTGTACGTACTTCATGTATTCTTTATTCATATCTATTGTTGTGTAAATATGAACGTATTTTCGAACCTAGGATTCACTATGTAGTGCCCTGGGATTCACACAATTTATAAAAATTGTTTTGCTCTAAGTTGACTCTGAATTCATCCTTAACGGTGCTCTGAGTTTCTTCATGTTTTTTTTCCCACCACATACAATGCTTTTTCACTGAAGAATGTTACTCTCTTAGCCTTTATCCTCTCAATTTCAGTCATCGAGTCATTTTTTTCTATCATTTTCTCGAACCGACTCCATAGCCCAAGGTATTACTCTCTTGCGCCAATATAACTAGAACTTACTATTTCAAAGGTGTTAAATCTATCTGATAGATTAGATACATATATTGTTGTTACACATCAAAATTACTCACTTCGATGATGTCTCATTGTCATTGTCGCACTTTTGTCACAAGTTTCACAGAAATCATACTGTCGTCTCACCTCTTTTGCATCACAAACGAAATCATAATAACACTTGAGATATCCTATAAGACTGTTTAAAAGAAGGAAATATGTCATTTGGCGAAGAGTACAAACTTTTACCTTGAGAATTACCATCATAAAATCATTTTTGGAGATTGACGCTCCCATGCCCACTTGCAGAGAGTGCTAGCACTCCTTTCCCTCTTAGCAGGGAGCATTGCAATGCTCTGTGGCCCACTTTGAGGGAGCATTGAGATGTTGAGCAAATCAAGGGACAAATCCTCCTTATCTCTGAAGTAAGCTGAGAAATATATGAGTCAATTTGGCTCAAATCCAAGTCCAAGGTTGGATCTAAGGGGAGTTCCACAATTGATGGAGAAAGATACTCAACTTATCATTCAAGCAAGGTGTTCTCAGTCAATCTGTCAGCGGGTGAGCAAAATAGAGACCGCTCTGCATGCCTTGCAGGGTTCACCAAGGCAGAACATCTATAGCAGAAAGAGTGTTAATAAAAAGAAGAAAAACAAAACAGAAAACAATCTAATCTAACAACTGTGAAGCAAATAATGATTCAGAAATAAACAGAAATATCAAACATGAGACAAGGAAGTCCACAATGGTTCCAGGCTTGATCTATTAGCGAAACCAGAGTACACGCTGAGGGCAAAGATAAGGATTCCCTCTCCCTCCAACGGAAGGTCCTTCAGATCTCTCAAGATTGTGCTTTCCTTACAAAACAAGTAGAGCTGAAATGAGACGGTGAAAGAACTCTGAATTAGGCTGTAAACTGATGGCTTGTCAAAAGGACTGAGCTCTGAATCTGGACAGCATAAATTTGCATGGAATTCTCTGCTGAAACAACGAGCCTTCACTACTATTTATAACATTTTCCAGGCGGTCATGTAACTAGCTTCCGGTGTAAACACGGTGCTGTTTAGGGTTCGTTTAAGCCATTAATTCGCTGATTTCGCAGAACCGACCCTGATCTGGATGTCAAATTATCTTGGGGGAAGGTCCATCGGTGGTTGGGAGGCCGACTTAAGCATTTAATGTGTCGTATTAGCAGATGCACGGCTTTTTATGTGGACAGTCGCGCAACGGGCGCATTAAGCGCGCTCAACACGTTCTTATCCCGCGCATACATGCGCACCCTACTGTTGTGAAGTGTCCTTCACTTTATGGTTATTTTGTATAGTTTTTGACTCTTCTGGAATGCTGTGAACTTAATTTTGTGCCATGAATGACTTCATTGTTGTTTTGATGATGCAGAGTTCTTGTCGCCATGTGTAGACGAAATTTCAGTGATAACAGATGCCCCCTGATGGATGAGGTTAGGAGCAGACGTATAGCCGAAATCCATCAATGTTTCTTCTACTGAGAGTGTTGTTGGTAAGGGAAAGCAATGTTGGGACCTGTCGAAACGATCCATTGGAGGAAAAAGGAACTGGTATCTTGACCTTCTGAGAGACGTGTCTGAGAGAGAAAAAAAACAATATACAACTGTATACAAACGAGGCGGGCATGCCCCATGCTCGTGTGATGTAACTCTGAAAAAGATGATGGAAGTGTTGGTGTAGACAACTGCAGCGCCCTCAGGGGCGGTAAATGATAAAGGTAGAAGACAATTCTGCAAAGGAACATACTTTGAACAACGGGTAATGATCGTTGTGATAATCAGCAATGATGATGCAGGCATTGATGGCCCGACCACGTTCAGAGGTCTTCGGAAAATGACAGAAACTGCAATATTCACAAAGTAAGACCCACCATAACATGAAAGAGTGTTGGCGTCGAATGTTATGGGGGCCAACGACAGCAAGGAGCAATGGTGTTTCCCCCTGTGTCGTCCGAGATCTCTCATTAACATGAGGAATGAGGATCAAGATACTATCGCCCTTCTGGAAAAGTGTGCTGATGTCGAAAAAAGGGAAACACGACTCCGAGAAGGAAAGGGCTCTGTGGAATCTATTGAGGTGATGAAGTGACAGAGGTACATGGACGAAGTCAAGAAGTGGGATGACGCAAGACTGCCCTTGGTTGGAGGATATATGGGAAAAATAGTGGCCGCAACCGTGTAACAAGGTTGAGTGTCGAGAGGATGACGAGACTAGGGTTGAGTTGTGCCAGAGGCG
>JZKD02S1992760.1:331228-350363 GCA_000966675.3 Picea glauca | reverse complement strand
AAACAACGAGCCTTCACTGCTATTTATAACATTTTCCAGGCGGTCATGTAACTAGCTTCCGGTGTAAACACGGTGCTGTTTAGGGTTCGTTTAAGCCATTAATTCACCGATTTCGCAGAACCGACCCTGATCTGGATGTCAAATCATCTTGGGGGAAGGTCCATCGGCGGTCGGGAGGCTGAATTAAGCATTTAATGTGCCGTATTAGCAGATGCGCGGCTTTTTATGTGGACAGTCGCGCGTCGGGCGCATTAAGCGCGCTCAACATGTTCTTATCCCGCGCATACGTGCGCACCCTACTATTGTGAAGTGTCCTTCACTTTATGGTTATTTTGTATAGTTTTTGACTCTTCTGGAATGCTGTGAACTTAATTCTGTGCCATGAATGACTTCATTGTTGTTTTGATGATGCGGAGTTCTTGTCGCCATGTGTAGACGAAATTTCAGTGATAACATAAGGGGTTGGAAAAGGAGAGGTTGGTGAGGCTGCTTCATCTGCATCTACACTTTTTAAGCACCTTATTTTGTTCTCATTAATACATGTGCCTTTGCATGAGCTTGTCTCTTTGGATGAATCTAGTTTTAAAATAATCATGGTAGACTAGGAAGTATGTTGTGTCTTTGTTATTTATTGGATTACAGGACCCATTGAAGGACTTGGAGATCAATTTCAACTTGGACTCAGCGAGGAAAAACTTAGTAAAAGGTACTCATATCTTCTTCCTCATCTCTATTGTTTATATTAGCTATGTTTAAAGGAAATTCAGTGTTAAAATTTAGCACTTTTTTGTCTTGGTCATAGGGGTGTAAGATCCAAGAGGGAATTCACCTGTTCACAGGGGAATTTTCCTACAACATAAATTGGTGCACTAGAGACCAAAGCTTTCAGTTTTGGTTTCCTTCCTTGGTCGTGTTTTAGTATTTTCTCACCTTTAGATCCTATTCACTGTGTTTTTCTAGTTTTTAGATGTGTTGTTGGTTTTGTATTCATCCTACACACACTTATCTTCAAAGTTTTCCTAAATTTCTTGGTTTCTGGGTTAAAATTATTTATTCTCAGACACTAGTGCTCCCTTACCTTTACATACAAAGTGATAGCACTCCTGTGAAATACTTCACAGAGCGTTGCAATCATCTGATGCCTTTAACACCAAAGCGTCGATTTTCTGCTCTTTTGAAAAAAATTTGGGACACCTTTTTGGGTGTAATTTTTTGTGAGTTTTAAATGTGTGAAGTAAATAACTTCATATAGATTCTTAAGAAAAACAAAAATTAATCAATGAATAATACACATAGTACACATAGATTTATACCGGAAATCCTTAACCACGAGAAAACATTTCAATGCTTCATTGTATTAATTTCACCATTCACCATACAATATATATACAATGTTTTTATGTATTCCGTAGATACCAAAACCCTAATGCCTTAATCCGAGATTAATTTAGAAAACCGCTAAAAATAACAAAATCCGCTAAAATAACAAAAAATGCCCCAAAACAATTTGGGGCACTGCCCCAGAGCCGAATGCTATGCGTAACTAGAGGGGGGGCATACCTAGCCCCCCCTGGGACCCCCCTAGAAAGACCCTGATGCACACGACACAAAGAGAACTACTATAGGGATCGTCAGACACAGTTGTCGAATCTGACGCACCCACACACACACATGCAAAGAATATAACACATACCCAACATTCTCCCACTTGTTTTCTTTGCATCCAGGGATCCACAGAATTATATAGTCAACAATCCAGGGAAACAATTCCCATTGTTACTCTACACCATGAGAACTTTTATGTTCTCATAGACGTTTTCAATGAATCTGCAACATTCTTCAAAGTGTCAACCTTTTCCAGCAACACCTTATTTTCTTCAACCATGTCTCTCAAAAAGTGATACTGAACATCAATATTCTTTGTCTTCAAATGATAAGCTTGGTTCTTTTCCAGGAATATTGCACTCTGACTGTCACAATCTAATATCACTACTTGTTGTACCAACCCAATACCTGAACAAAATATCTATAACCATATTGCTTCCCTTCTTGCATGAGTGGTTGCCATGTATTCAACTTATGTAGTTGAGAGTGCCACTACAACCTACCTTTTCCTCATCCAACTGATTTCTCCTCCAAATAGGTTAAACACATACCCACTTGTAGATTTTCTGCGATCCAGATCTCCAACCTAGTCTGCATCAACAAAGCCATGTATGTCCACCACTCTGTCCAATCCTGGTCTTCCTTGGTAACACAATCCATAATTGATGGTTCCATTCAAATACCTAAAGACCTTGTTTACTTTTGTTCAATGCTCCTTCCCTGGTTTTGACATGTACCTACTCAAAAATCCCATTGCATGTGAGATTTCTGGTCTAGTACAAACCATTTCATACATCAAACTTCCAACTGCACTGGCATACAAAACATGGGACATGTCCTCTTCTTCTTCCTATGTCTTGGGACACTAATCTGCATATAACTTTACACCTATAGGAATAGGAACTTTGATCGGCTTAATTCCATGCGTATTAAACCTCTGCAATATCATCTCAAATATTTTCTCTCATTCAACCATAGTTTCATGTTTGCACAATCTCTTTTAATCTCCATTCCCATAATGTAGTTAGTAGCACCGAGATCCTTCCTGTAAAATTTGGAGGATAGTTGTGATTTCACCTCCTTGATAACATCCATGTTATTTCCTACCAGCAACATGTCATCAACATACAACACTACATGAATGAAGTGATTACCAACCTGCTTGGAATATACACAGTGATCATTCCTGCCTCTCACAAATCCCAATCCAAGGATGTATGTGTCAAACTTTTGGTACCACATCCTAGATGATTGCTTTATACCATATAGTGACTTCTTTAGCTTACATACCAACTCTTTCTTTCCCTTCACTACAAAGCCTTTTGCCTGCTTCATGTAGATTTATTCTTCCAGATCCCCATGTAGGAATGATGTCTTCACATCCATCTGTTCCACTACAAGATCAAAAGAAACAACAATAGATAAAATAAATCTAATAGAAGTTAACTTAGCAATGGGATAAAAAATATCACCAAATTCAATTCCCTCTACCTTGGAATAACCTTTTTCTATGAACCGAGCTTTGTCTTTCTCCACTTGTGCTTCTACATTAAACTTCTTCTTAAACAACCATTTGCTACCAACAAATTTTCTTCCAGCTAGAAAATCAACTATATCCCATGCCTCATTCTTATCCATGGCATCCATTTCTTCAACCATGGCCTTCTTCTAGAGTTTACTATTCTATGAATTCACTGCTTCCCTTTCAGTTCTGGGATCATCATCAGTAATAGATAAAGAAAAATTGGAATGAGAATAAGGTGGAATATACCTTTCTGGTTTCCTTCTTTACCTCACTGATCTCCTCAATATTGGGGTATGAGGTTCTTCTTCTTCTTCTTCATCTTCTTCAGATGATTAAGATTTTTCATCATCCAAATCCAACTCTATTTTCTCAGGTTCTTTTGGCCTTGGTAGGAATTCCTATTTGGAAACATATTTTACTTCTCTAAAAACAACAACTCGACTGTAAAAATTCTTCTTGGTTTTTGGGTTCCAAATCTTATAACCTTTCACACCATATTTATAATCAATAAAGATACACTTTTCATCCTTTTTATTCAACTTACTCCTATTTTCCTTTCGAACATGTACATAAGCATCACAACCAAACACTCTAAGATGTTAAAGAGAGGGTTTCTTTCCAGTCCATACCTCGTGTGTATTTTTATCATCCAATGTTGATGAAGGTGATCGATTGACCATGTAACATGTTGTACCCACTGCCTCTGCCTAGAATTATTGTCCTAACTCGACACCGCTAAGCATGCTCCTTGATTTTTCCATCAATGTCTTGTTCATCCTTTTTGCAACTCCATTATGTTGAGGTGTGTATGGAGTAGTCGTCTACCTTGATATACCACACTTCTTATAGAATTTTTTGAATTCATTTCCATTGAATTCTCCACCATTATCTGTCCTCAATACCTTTATTTTCTTCTCTGTCTTATTTTCTATCAGAGCCTTAAACTCTTTAAATTTATCAAATACCTCATATTTATTTCTAAGAAATTAAATCCATGTGTTCCTTGAGAAATCATCTATGAATGAAACATAATACACAGATTTACCTAGGGATGGAACATGAACAGGTCCAAACACATCATTGTGTATTAACTCTAAGATCCCCTTTTCTCTTGTAGCACCATATGGGAATCTTACTTGATTTTGTTTACCATATATGCAATGTTCACATAAATCAAAATATAGAGTGCAATTAGACATACCTTCAACCATACCTTTATCATGTAGTGTTCGAAGGCACTTTTCTCCAATATGCACTAGTCTTTGATGCCACATCATGGTCTTCTTTCCAGGGACAATATTGGTCTTATCTTATTTATTTGTCTACTCAGGGACAAAAGAACTATTACACCCATTAGTATAAGTTCTTCCCAACAACTTGTATAGATTTCCACACCAAACTCCCCTCATCAACACCATTTATCCTCGTACCATCTTGCAAGTTCCCTTTCCGAATACAGTATCCACTCTTGCATCATCCAAATTTCTTACATATATTAGGCTCCTGGATAGTTTTGTAATGTGCAGAACCCCAGGGAGAGTTATAATTCTTCCGTATTTTAGCAAAAAATTAACCCTTCCACACCCCATGATTTTTGTTGTCGAGTCATCTCCTAGGAATACATCACCACCATTGTATTTTTCATATTCAGAGACCCACTCCCTATGAGGATTCATATGGTATGATGCACTTGAGTCGATCAAACATACATCATGGTCTACATGTGTACCTATAGATTCCAGGTAAACATCACCTCCTTATTTAGTGGAGGTTTTTGTCTTTGTGGAAGAGGTACTATCAGATCCCTTTGGTTTATCAACCTTCTTAGACTTGCAATCTTTCTTATAAATCCCTATTTTACCACACTTCCAACATTTCCTCAAATATTTTCTTGGAGACTTAGATCTACCTGTAGATTTGGATATCCCCCCCTGAAGACTTACCAAGATTCTTGTCTTGGGTACGACCTCTTAGAGATAAAGCATATGTATTAGGACCATACATGCTTTTCTTCCTCATCTATTGAGATAGCAAGGATGAAACTACATCCTCATACTTCAATGTAGATTGGGTGGTACTACCAATTTCTACAACTAGATTATCCCAAGAGTCTGACAAATAACATAACAAAGTAATACACTTATCTTCTTCCGTAATCGTAATATTAAAAGAGACAAGTTGACTTACCAGAGTATTAAAGGCATTTAGATGTTCTGTCATAGAATATCCATATTCCATCCTAATATAATACAACTTATTCCAAAGAAACAAATTGTTTACCAAGTACTTTGATTGATACAAATTCCCTAACTTATCCCATAGTTCCTTGGTTGTAGATTCTCTCGAGACATTCAACAACACCGAATCTTCCAGGCATATTCGAATAGTACTCCTTTCTCTTCTGTCCAACTTCTCCCAATATTCCTTCGACATACCAATATGTGGTGTACTAGTAGTTTGTGTACTAGTAGGTTGTGTACCAATCGACTATGTGCCAGTAGGCTGCATACCAGTAGGTTGTGTATGAGGATCCACAATGATCCATTGTTCTTTGTCTACAAGAAGGTCCTCCATATTGAGATTCCATAGCTCAAATTTTTTACTGTTGAACTTATCTATCTCAAGTCTATAAGATCTCTCCATTCGTATTTCTACACTCCAATCTCCACTGCAAAATCTCCCATTAAACCCAGGTTTATCACAGACCCAAGATAAACTTGATCTATCAAGACCAAGCCAAACCCTCAACAAATAAGGCATCCCTCTAAACCCAAAAACAAGCTCTGATACCACATGTAAGTTTTAAACATGTGAAGTAAAGAAATGAATATATATTCTTAAGAAAAACATAAATTAATCAATGGATCATACACATAGTACACAGAGATTTATACTGGAAACCCTTAACCGGGAGAAAACCTTTCAACTCTTCATTGTATTAATTTCACCATTCACCATACAATATATATATACAATATTTTTAGGTATTTTGTAGATACCAAAACCCTAATCCCTTGATCCGAGATTAATTTAGAAAACCGCTAAAAATAGAAAAATCCGCTAAAATAGAAAAAAAATGCCCCAAAAATATATTTCGGGGCGTTGCGCGTAACCAGGGGGGGCATACCTGCACTCCCCTAAGACCTCCCTAGGAAGAAACCATTGCACACGACACAAACAGAACTACTAAAGGGATCATCAGACACAATTTTCGAATCTGACGCTCCCACACACACATATAAAGAATATAACACATACCTAACATTTTTGGTTCTTTAACATTCTCAGAACTATTGCTATCAATCTGTGTCTTCTATAGAGCCTGCAACCAAATGATTTCTAAATATTTTTTGAGGTTTTTCTTGGTTTTTAAAATATATTGACATCATTCTTCCTTGTCTTGGAATCACTCTTCCTCTTTGGAGTTGTTTTGATACTTTCTCATTTATCTGATTGCACAGAAGTTGTTACAAGGAGGTTCAAAGATTTGTGTATTGATCCATTTGATCTTTGAAGTTATCTTTCCAAGAAATTCTTCTTGTTTTCATTTTTGTTTTCATTTTTGAAAATTTGGTTTTGTTTTTGCTTCGTATTTGATCGTAATGAGAGTGTTCTTTTTGTTTATATGATGTTTTCTTCTGAATTGCTTACAACTTGCAAATAATGAAATCTGGTTGGAATAAGAAGCTTTGAATCAAGTTGATTATAATTCATATTTAAAAAAAAATAATTTCACGATTTGGCTTTTGGATATTCTGAATAGTTTAGCATTGAATTGGATTCTTGATTGAGAACAATTACATGACGTTTCTGCATTTTTGTGTTTGATAGTGAAAATAAAACTTATTCTCCTTCCCTTAAATATAAGTTCATTGAAAGTAAAGATTTCTTATAATTTTTCTTATGCATTTTTGGGAATCGAGTCATAATATCATCAGTTTCACTCTCATTCACCTCTGAGTAAAGAACAACCACAAAAATCAACGGTAGTTAAAATCGATCTAGAAATTTTTTTCTTTTTAGATCCCTCCACCAACATTAGACTAGTATTAGCGCTTTCGATTACGCTGTGAGTACAACTCTCCAAATCATTCAAAACAAACATTAACATCTTGCGATAGGGGGAGAAAATCCAATTTTTGTTTAATATTTTTGGGATCCCCCTCTCACACAGTGGTTACGCATGAGGTCGTGTTCGGAATAGCTACAAAGATTATCCCTCCGTTGTTTGATTGTTCATAGAATTCAGATCGTATATTGGGGGTTCTTCTTGAGGTTCAACTATCTTCATTTGGTCTTGGTGCTTCGTGAAGTCCAAATCCGTTCAGGGTCCTCTGGACTTATATCGATCCACTTGTCCTCAATTCTCTCGAAGGATTTCATACTTGTTATCTTGCACATACGTTCGAACTGGACTGTCAAATATACCCACCCAGGGGATGACTATGAGTTGGTGTCCTTAGTAGCCATAATCTTTAGGATATTTACACAAAGTGATAGTGAAGGGAAGTCTTTGTTGTACCTAGAACATATGGTGGTCAAACTCACTTGAGCTCCTTGGACGGTAAATCCATGATTACTTTGTGAAATCTTGTACCAAGGAATAAGTCCGTTAAACATACCGCCATTGTAACGGTTCCACCCACTCATATCCTAGCCCCTTATTGACTTGATCACGCGATGTTGGATTTCATCACCAACTAGTACGGTCATCGGAAGAAGTTTTGTTTTCTTGTGGGTATTCCTAGATTTTTTTAGCGTGTTCTTTTCTCTTAATAATTCTTCAAAATTGAGCCTGTAGATGATAAAGGTCTTCGCCGATCACGTAGGATGAAAGGGCTGCCTCCAGAAGAAGGCTACGAACCCTTACCTACTAACTCACCAGAATACAACTATCGTGGAGAGGTAGACAATCAATCTAACACTGGGAGTGTTCCTATTCCTCTGTTAGAGAATTCAGAAAGAGCTTTAGTTACGGTTGAAAATCCCACTCCTCACACTACACCTATGTTGAAAGCTTCTATTGACTCAATTTTTCTTCGATTGGACTCACTCGGTAATGTAATAGAAGAATAGGTCCCAGGTGTACCTGAGAGGCCAATTGTTGAGACATATATGGGATCCATGGAACTAATTTTTGGTGATGACTATAGGACTCCTATTCATCCTACAACCGCTATAGATACACATCATACACCTGCTTGTTCTGTATGGACGGCTCCATCAGGGCATGATATTTATGTGCATTTTGAATACATTCGACAACCTCTTAATCTTCATGACACTCTTGTTGCTGAGGCAGGACCATCTAGTCAAAATATTTATCACCCCATCGAATAGGTTATTAATCCTACTATCACATCAGCACAAGTCCATCTTAATACTGGATTCATCACCTCTACTCATACCCAGGTAACTTCAACTGATATTCCTACCTTTACACATTTTCACTCTATAGCTCCTCAAATTCCACAGAATCCTGTTGGAATGAATTTTCACCAGAAAATGCAGACCTTTGCTAGACAGACATAATCAATTGCGGGACATATCTCGACTGGGGGGAAAACAACATATAATGGACCAATCCCTCCCAGAGGAAAACCATCCTATAGGGAGCCTACTCCTCCAGGGGGAAAACCACCGTTTCATGTTCCTTCCAGAGGAAAACCTCCCTTTACTGGTCAAACCCTGGTTGTTAATCCACCTACAGTAGGGGGGAAACCTTATTTTGATGGAAACCCTGCACAATCCTGGGTATTATATTCAGAAGGCAGATTTACTCAAACCTACATTGGGGGGAAATCATACCCTAACCTAGAAGGAGGATTCTCAAATCTTGTTCCTTCTGGACTATCTTCTGCACAACCTTACCTGAGTGTTTCAAAACCTACCTAGGGTCCTCAAGGAAAACAACCATATCCTCCCCAAGGGTCTAATGTTTATCCTCCCCACGGGGCTTATGTGTATCCTCCTCAGGGAAAATATGTTTACCCCCCAAAACTATTTATCCCCCGTAACCGAATCAACCAACATATGCCCCTTAGAATCCACACGGTTTTCCCCCACTCATGAATATTCCTCAACCATCATCGAATCCTATTTATCTTGGCCAACAACAACTATATGTAGAAGGACCTATTGGATACAATTACTCATTTCAACCAGTTTATGGTCCTACTGGTGTCCCTATGCCACACCAGTACTACCCTCAGGTTAACTGACAATTACCCTACCTTTCTACTCTGGATCTCCCAGACTTGTCTCGGTTGACCAATGATCTAATACAACACTCTCCTTTTTGGCCAGTGATTCCTGCTAAATTACCTTTCGACATACCAAAGTTTGACAGAAAACTTGGAGAAGATCCAAATAACCATGTGATGACATTCCATTTATGGTGTTCATCAAACTCCTTAATGGATGATTCTATCTGTTTCCACGATACCTTGGGAGTAATTGACATCAATGGTGATTTCCCTCGCACTTGTTAATGGTGTACCTTATTGACTGGTAATCAAGTGGTTTTTACCATGCTCGACATCAATACATCTATTCACATGGTTAGATTTGTGCCACATCGAGATTGGAAAGAATATCCTAGGTTGAGTGTTCACTCTGATATCTACTTTACCGAGGTTGCGAAGTAATTTCTTTTGAGAATATTAATATATATGATGTCACATAGATCCACTTTGTATTGGTCTGTGGCTATGTTTTTTCATCTCATAGATCCACTATGTAATTCTCGTGGCTACAATCAATTCATTTCATGAAGATATAGATCCACATTATATGTTTGGTGGCTATACCTTCTGAGTCAATATGATTATGGATCTGCAGTGTATTTCATGGCATCCATACCTTGAAAGTCTTTTATCACTCAAGCATAGGTATGCTTGCCTTGGGTTTGAAACATGTCACGACATTTGTTTGATAGTTGTTTGCAGCTTCTACCAGGTTCTCCGAGTCCATACCCTTTCTTCGAAAAGTCTACAAAGTACTTCAGTCATCAGTTTCCATCTTCCAACCTCACACTTTGGGGGAAATCGTTTACACATCAAAATTACTCACATTGATGATGTCTCATTGTCATTGTCACAAGTGTCACAAGTGTCAAACTTTTGTCACAAGTGTCGCAGAAATCATACTTTCGTCTCACCTGTGTCGCATCGCAGTAAAAATCATAAGAACACTTTAGATATCCTCTAAGAGTAGTTAAAAGAAGGAAATATATCATTTGGCGAAGAGTACAAACTTTTACCTTGAGAAATTACCATCATAAAAGAATTTTTGGAGATCGACGCTCCCCTGCCCACTTGTAGAGAGCACTAGAGCTCCTTTCCATCTTAGCATGGAGCGTTGCAATGCTCTGTGGCCCACTTTTAGGGAGCACCAAGTTGTTTATCAAATAAAGGGACAAATCCCCCTTATCTCTGAAGTCAGCTGAGAAATATCCGAGTCAGTTTGGATCAAATACAAGTCCAAGGCTGGATATAAGGGGAGTTCCACAATTGATGGAGAAATATCCTCAACTTATACCAAGAATATATAATATGGTTAGGCCTCTCAAAGCCTATATAAGGAGGAACCCTCATGGTGAAAGGGAAGAGAATAATCAGTGAAAAGTATTGTCATTTTGATTGTGGATCATTCAATCAAGGGGTTGGACAAGGAGAGCTTGGTTAGGCTACTACATCTGGATATACACTTTGTAAGAACCTTATTTTGTTCTCATTAATACATGTTCTTGGCCCGTTTCCTTCAAGATTCTGTGCATTTGCATGAGCTTGTCTCTTTGGATGAATCTAGTTTTAAACTAATCATGGTAGAATAGGAAGTATGCTTTGTCATTGTTGTTTATTGGATTGCAGGACTCATTGAAGGACTTGGAGATCAAGTTCAACTTGGACTCGGCGAGGACAAAGTTCATAAAAGGTACTCATATCTTATTCCTCTTCTCTATTTTTTATCTTATCTATGTTTAAAGGAAAGTTAGTGTTCAAAGCTAACACTTTTCTATCTTGGTCATAGGGGTCTAAATCCAAGAGGGAATTCGCCTGTCTGCAGGGGAATTTTCCTACAAAAGAAATTGGCAAATCCACTGGGGACCGAAGCTTTCAGTTTTTGTTTCCTTCCTTGGTCTTGTTTTAGTATTTTCTCACCTTTAGATTCTATTCACTGTGTTTTTCTAGTTTTTAGATGTGTTGTTGGTTTTGAATTCATCCTACACACAATGATATTCAAAGTTTTCCTGAGTTGCTTGGTTTCTGGGTTAAAATTATTTATTCTCAGACACCATCACTCCCTTACCTTTACATCCAGAGTGTTAGCGCTCCCCTGCAGTGCTTCACAGAGCGCTGCAACGCTCTGGTGCCTTTAACACTAGAGCACCAATTTTCTGCTCTTTTGAAAAAATTTGGGGATACCTTTTTGGGTGTAATTTTTTGTTCTTTAACCTAATCAAGACTGTTTCTATCAATATGTGTCTTCTGTAGACCCTGAAACCATTTGATTTCCAAATATTTTTTGATTTTTTTCTTGGCTTATAAAATATATTGACATCATTCTTCCTTGTTTTCGAATCACTCTTCTTTTTTGAGATCTGGGGTCGTTTTTATACTTTATCATTGATTTGATTGCATGAAATTTGTTACAAGAAGGTTCAAAGATCTGTGTATTGATTCATTTGATATTTGAAGTTATCTTTCCAAGCAATTCTTCTTATTTGAGTTTTGGTTTTATTTTTTCTTCTTATTTGATTGTAATGAGAGTGTGCTTTTTGTTTATATGATGTTCTCTTCCGAATTTATTACAACTTGGAAAGAATTAAATATGGTTGGCACGAGAATCTTGGAATCAATTTGATTATAATTCATATTTAAACAAAAATAATTTCATGATTTGGATTTTGGATATTTTTAATAGTTTAGCATTGAATTGAATTCTTGATTGAGAATAATTGCATGATGTTTCGGCATTTTTGTGTTTGATAGTGAAAAAAAAACTTCTTCTCCTTCCCTTAAATAGAATTTCATTGAAATAAAATATTTCTTATCATTTTTCTTATGCATTTTTGGGAATCGAGTCATAATATCATCAGTTTCACTCTCAATCACCTCTGAGTAAAGAACAACCACAAAAATAAACGGTAATTAAAATCGATCTAGAATTTTTTTCTTTTTAGATCCCTCCACCAACATTAGACTAGGATTAGCGCTTTGGATTTGGCTGTGAGTACAACTTTCCAAATAATTAAAAACAAACATTATCATCTTGCGATAGGGAGAGAAAATCCAATTTTCATTTAAGCTTTCTGGGATTCCCCTCTCACACAAGGGTTACGCAGGAGGTCAAATTCAAAAGAGATTTGGATATTATCCCTTTTTAGTTTGACTATTCATAGTAGTCAGATCATATATTGGGGGTTCTTACTGAGGTTCAATTTTATTCATTTTGTCTCGGTTCTTCGTGAATTTTGAATCCGTTCGAGGTATTCTGGATTTCTATCGGTCCACTTGTCCTCATTTCTCTCGAAGGATTTCACACTTGTTATGCTTCCTATACATTTGGACTAGACTTTCGACTATACCCGCCTAGGGGATGACTGCAAGTTGGTGTCCTTAGTAGCCATAATATTTAGGATATTTACACAAGGTGACAGTGAAGGGAAGTCTTCAGTGTACCTGGAATAGACGGTGGTCAAACTCACTTGGGCTCCTTGGAGGGTAAATTCAAGATTATTGTGTGGAATCTTGCACCAAGGTGTAAGTCCGTTAAGCAGGTCTCCATCGTAATTGTTCCACCCGCTCATATCCTATCCCCTTCTTGAATTTATCACGTGATGCTGGATTTCATCACCAACTAGTACAGTCATCGGAAGAAGTTTTGTTTACTTGTTGGTATTCCTATATTTTTTTAGCATGTGTTCTTGTTTTAATAATTCTTAAAAATTGATCCTGTAGATGATAAAGGTCTTCGCCGATCACATAGGATGCAAGGGATGCCTCTATAAGAATCCTACTAAACCTTACCTCCTAAATCACCAGAAAGAAACTACCATGGAAAGGTAGACAATCAATCTGACATTGGGATTGTTTCTACTCCTTTGTTAGAGAATTCAGAAAGAGATTTGGTCACGGTTGAAAATCCCACTCCTCACACTACACCTGTGTCAATAAATTATATTAAACCATTTTTTCTTCGATTGGAATCACTCGGTAACGTAATAGAAGAAGAGGTCCCAGGTTTAAATGAGAGGACAATTGTCGAGACATATATGGGATCCATAGAACCAATTTTTGGTGATGACTATAAGACTCCTATTCATCCTACAACCGAAGTAGATACACATCACACACATGCTCGTTCTATATGTATGAATCCATCAACGAATGGTATTTATAAGAATTTTGAATACATATGAAAGCCTCTTAATCCTCATGACACTCTTGCTACTGAGGCAGGACAATCCGGTCAAACTATTTATCATCCCATCAAACAAGTTATTAATCCTATTGTCACGTCAACACAAGTCCATCTTAATATTGGATTCATTGCCTATACTCATATCCAAGGCACTTCAACTGCTACTCCTACCTTTACACATTCACTTTACATCTCCTCACATTCCACATAATCATGTTGGAATGAATTTGCAGCAAAGAATGTAGACCCTTGCGGGACAGACACAATCAACCATGAGACATATCCCGACTGGGGGGGAACCTTTATCTAGTAGACCGATCCCTCTCAGAGGAAAACCATCCTATAGAATTCCTACCCCTCTAGGGGGAAACCATCTTTTCATGGTCCTTCTGGAGGGCAACCTCCCTTTACTGGTCAAACCCCATTTGTTAATCCACCTATGGTAGGGGGAAACCTTCTTTTGCCAAAAACCCTTCACAATCCTGGGGAGTATCTTCAGGAGGAACATTTAATCAACCTACGTTGGGGGAAAATCATACCCTAACCCAAAAGGAGGAGTCTCAAATATTGTTCCTTCTGGACTATCTTCTATACAACCTTATCTGGGCATCCCATATCCTACCTGGGGTCCTCAAGGAAAACAATTATATCCTCCCCAAGGGTCTAATGTTTATCCTCCCCACGGGGCTTATGTGTATCCTCCTTAGGGACAATCTGTTTACTCCCCTCAAGGGAAAACTGTTGATCCCCCACAACCGAATCAACTGACATATGCCCCTAAGAATCCACTTGGTTTCCCCCCACTCATGCATATTCCTCAACCATCATCGAATCCTATTTATCCTAGCCAACAAAAACCATATACAGGAGGACCTACTGGATATAATTACCCATATCATCCATTTTATGGTCCTACTGGTGTCCCTATGCCACACCAGTATCACCCTCAGGTTAATCGACAATTACCCTTCCTTTATACTATGGATCTCCTTGAATTGTCTCGGTTGACCAACGATACCATACAACACTCTCCTTTTTGGCCAATGATTCCTGCTAAATTACCATATGACATCCCAAAGTTTGATGGTAAAATTGAAGAAGACCCAAATAACCATGTGATGACATTCCATTTATGGTGTTCATCAAACTCCTTAATTTATGATTATATGTGTTTCTACGATACCTTGGGAGTCATTGACATCAATGGTGATTTCCCTCGCACTTGTTAATGGTTTACCTTATTGACCAATAATCAAGTGGTTTCTACCATGTTTGACATCAAGACATCTATTCACATGGTTAGATTCATGCCACATCGGTATTGGTAAGAAGACCCTAGGTTGAGTGTTCACTCTGATATCTACTTTACCCAGGTTGCGAAGGAGTTTCTTTTGAGAATATTGATATACATATTGTCACATAGATCCACTTTGTATTGGTATGTGGCTATGTTTTGTCATCTCGTAGATCCATTATGTAATTCTCGTGGCTACGATCAATTCATGTCATGAAGGTATAGATCCACATTGTATCTTTGGTGGCTATACCTTTTGAGTCAATATGATTATAGATCTGCAGTGTATTTTATGGCGGCCATACCTTGAAAGTCTTTTATCACTCAAGCATAGGCATGCATGCCTTGGGTTTGAAACATGTCATAACATTTTTTTGATGGTTGTTTGCAGCTTCTACCAGGTTCTCCGAGTCCATACCCTTGCTTCAAAAGTTTTACAAATTAGTTCAGTCATCAGTTTCCATCTTTTGACCTCGCACTTTGGGGGGAAATCTGTTACACGTCAAAATTACTCACTTCAATGATGTCTCATTACACGTCATTGTCATTGTCGCAAGTGTCGAAAGTGTCTCACTTTTGTCAGAAGTGTCGAAAGTCTCATAGAAATTATACTGTCATCTTTCCTGTGTCACATCGCAGATGACATCATAATAACACTTGAGATATCCTCTAATACTTGTTAAAAGAAGGAAATATTTCATTTGGAAAAGAGTAGAAACTTTTACCTTGAGAAATTACCATCATAAAAGCATTTTCGAAGATCGATGCTCCCCTTCCCACTTGCAGAGAGCGCTAGTGCTCCTTTCCCTCTTAGCACAGATTGCTACAATGCTCTATGGCCCACTTTGAGGGAGTGTCAAGCTGTTGATCAAATCAAGGGACAAATCCCCCTTATCTCTGAAGTCAATTGAGAAATATCCGAGTGAGTTTGGCTCAAATCCAAGTCCAAGGTTGAATCTAAGGGGAGTTATACAACTGATGGAGAAAGATCCTCAACTTATCCCAAGAATATCTAAGATGATTAGGCCTCTCAAAGCCTATATAAGGAGGCACCCTCATGGTGAAAGGGAAGAGAATAATCAGTGAAAAGTATTGTCATTTTGATTGTGGATCATTCGGTCAAGTGGTTGGACAAGAATATCTTGGTGAGGCTGCTACATCTGCATCTACACTTTGTAAGAACCTTATTTTGTTTTCATTAATACATGTGATTGGCCTTCTTCCTTCAAGATTATGTGCATTTGCATGAGCTTGTCTCTTTGGATGAATCTAGTTTTAAACCAATCATGGTAGAATAGGAAGTATGCTTTGTCTTTGTTGTTTATTGGATTGCAGGTCTCATTGAAGGACTTGGAGATCAAGTTCAACTTGGACTGGACGAGGAAAAACTTTGTAAAAGGTACTCATATCTTGTTCCTCTTCTCTATTGTTTATCTTAGCTATGTTTAAAGGAAAGTAGGTGTTCAAAGTTAACACTTTTCTGTCTTGGTCATAGAGGTCTAAAATCCGTAGGGGAATTCACCTATCCACAGGGGAATTTTCCTACAACACCTGTACCGAGACAAAGTCTCCGAAGAGATCCCTCTCCAGGTCTGAAAGGATACTTTTGGATCTCAAAGTTGGTTGAAATAGTTACCTCTGTCGTATTTTTATCAACCGAACATATTTATAGAGTGCTAACATTCTGGCACCATTGCTGGGAACAAAATTGAATAAATTTTCCCTGGGAGAACGACTAAAGTTACAGTTTTGACCCCTGAGGGTAATAGAGGGACAAACATCTATATTGGTTGAAACCTTTACCCTGGCGAATCCAATCAAAAAGACCAATAGCACCAAGTAGTGCAGTTCAAGAACCCTGGCTTTGAAGGCGATCTATACAAGACAAAATCCTAACCCAAACCCTGTAGAGCTTGTGTACGACCCCGAGAAAATTCTGCGTGGGACTAGAGAGAAAGTGTTGGACCCATTCTATTACCTAGATAGAAGCTTGTCCTTACCCAAATATGATGTGCAAAGCATTGACGACCTTAAATTTGAAACATTATTTGAGCAAACCTTGTTTAGGTCTAAGTCGGAAACCAGCTTGGATGAGATATTTTTCAAGAAGAAGATATTCCAAGCCCTAATATCTAATAATATCCCTCAAAATCCCAACCCTCCTAGAGCCATGGCTTCCATATTCTCCCCCCTCATTCTTCCAGCCCAACTGCATGATCTACCCCAAAATTACAGCCAAAGAACTAAGCTCTATGATGTTTAAGGGAATGTTTTAGCCCAGAGGCATCTCGATTGGTTCAATGATTTCATCGACCTAGAGGAGGTGGACTATGCATATGTGAAAAGGAGGTTGTTCGCACAGATCATTTCGGGGGAGGTGAGGAAATGGTTCAAAGCCCTCCCAGTTGCAAGCATTTAATACTTCATCACATTCGACATGTATTTCATTACTAGATGGGGAGACAAGAAGAATGGCTTGCATCTGTGAATTCAGTACAATAATATGAAGAAGGTGTCGAAGGAGATGGTGAAATAAGTCTCATCCCGTTTAATGAATATTTATAACTTGATTCCTACATAAGTCTAGCCACCCCCCGGGGCTGCGTAGTTGCGATACACTGACTCCTTTGACAACAATTTTGCGTTGTTGTTTAGAGAAAGAAAATCAAAAAATCTAGAAGCAATAATGAGCAACGTGATTGAAGTCAAGGTAAATATGATAGCATCGGGGAAGATCAAAAAAATATTCAACAGAGGCGATAAAAACCCCAAGGAGATGCACAACTATAGACATCTTGGTCCTCGAACGACAAGTTAGAATTGATGATGAAGACAATGGAGAAACTAATGGAGAGAATATCCATGGGAAAGATACTTGACGCCCGAGAACAGTATGCCCCAAACCCAGAAATCATAACCTCATAAGGGGTCAAGTTCCTCAGATCAAACAGAGGGAATAGAGGGAGCAACGATATCAGGGCAACCAATAGACAAGGCCTCTGTTCCAAAAAAATTATGCGTATGAGGACTTTGATCAGATGTTTGAAGTCCAAATCCATTTGTTGTGATGACAAGAACTCACACGTGTTTTTAACAAAGAGAGAACATGATCAGTACATGAGTGAAAAAAAAGATTTTGTGTTGGAAATGAATGATACATTGTTTTGTGAAGCGGATGATGCATTGTCCTGGGAGACATAAAAGGTTATCAAAAAGCCATCATGCAGTTTCATAATAAATATAACCTTGAGAGAAAGGAGGCGTCTGTCGAGCCTCAATAGACGAATCCCGTAAGGAAACCCCCAGTGGATACCCCTTCCACGAGTTGACTGAGGCCAGACAGCCTGAAAAAGGATGCAACTGAAAAGGTGAAGTCAAAGGAGTAGGCCCCGAGGAAAGAACTGGAAATAGGCTGGGAAGCATGTGAAAAATAGGTAGAGAAAGTCTTTCCTCTTTTAACTTTGAGCATGGCATGGCTAAAATAAAAATATTTTTCCCATTCAACTATCTTATCAGAAAGGGTGAGTATTGGACGAAGATTATTTAAATGCTAAAAATGAGAGGGATCCCCGATACTTTGAACATCCAAGACAATCACCCTGCTATTCTGTTTGTTCCACGTGTTGAGGATACAAGTGATACTGAGGATGTTCCCCCATTCTATGTCAGTCTAGAAATCCATGACATGACTATGCATAACGCCATGCTGGATTCAAGTGCATCACACAACCTCATGCCAAAGGTAATCATGGACGAGTTGGGTTTGGACATAACCCGACCCTACAAGGACCTTTTTTCTTTTTATTCAAGCAAAGTCAAGTGGTTGGGTCTCAACAAGGACTTGGTCGTATTACTAGCCCAAATTCCTTCGAAAATCATGGTTATGGATGTTGTCATGGGAGCCATACCCCCTAAGTTTGGCATGATTTTGTCCAGGTTGTGGATGCAAAGTTAAAGGGGAATCTACAAATGGACATGTCATACACCATGTTGGTTGTGGAGCTTGATTATCTTCCTGATTCAGAGGTCCCTGATTTCAGCCGTGTTTATACCCCATGAAGTATTTACACCCCAAAAGTATGTACACTCTTCCACGCGGGGGAGTGCAGATGGGGGGTACCCCCTCTGCGGGGTCCGGGGGGTCCATCCCCTCGGCTGGGGGGTCTGGGGGTAAGCGGGCCCCCAGCGGGGGTTCGGGGGCGAAGCCCCCGAAGCAAAAATTGCCTTGTAAAAGTATATTGTAATTTCATTGTAAATCTGGACCGTTCATTATAAGGTCACAGATC
>JZKD02S1992760.1:276797-327011 GCA_000966675.3 Picea glauca | reverse complement strand
TAGCCCACACTGGGTGAACCACGTAAATCTGTGTCTCTCTTGTATTGTGTGTCTTCTGTGTTTTGTTTTTGCATTTGTTTTATTTTATTGCTCCGCGGTCCTGTTTTTCTAACACACCAACATTCCTATCTTTGGCCAGGATAGACGATTGTACAAAGAAGTGTTGTTGAAATACATGGTAAGCAGTAAGACGCAGCCAAATAACCATCATATATACTCCGTCAAAATTGAGGTTGGTTCCTCTATAATCTACAATGAACTAAGATTTTAAGAGGAAGAACCGACAGCCATCATGACAGCCGATGAGAAAACTGTACAACAAGTAACAGAGTGCGTCGACCCAAAGAATTGTGCGGAAAATGAGATATGGTACATGAGTTTTGATGGCTCTATCAGTAAGGAAGGATCAAGTGTCGGCGTATGGATAAGACCCATTGAGGTGGGCACATATCTATGATCATACAAGATCATGTTCAAATGTACAAACAACATGGTCGAGTATGAGGCACTGATCTTGGGCTTGAAGGTTTTGAAATAACTAAGTGCAAAGAGGATAGCAGTGTGTAGAGACTCCAATATGGTCATAAACTAGGTTAAAGGCATATATCAGTCCAAACAACCCAGGCTAAGAGCATACAAAAAATTTGTGCTGGACCTCCTTGAAGAATTTTCAAAGTATGATCTATCTTCTATCCCAAGGGAGAGAAATCATATTGTCGATTCATTGGCCACCTCGACCTCGATTTTTAAAATCACCATCTTCCCAAACATAAAATACCAGATTGAAATGAAACATTGGCAGGTGTTTGACAACGACAAACAGGTGGAGAGATTTCTTGAAATGGGCGACAAGGTTGCTAACATAAACACTGATGAAGAGTGTTGTTGTGTCAAAGAAGAGAGCATGGATTCACACAGTAATGAAGACCCTTTCTAGAACCAAATATCGGGAAGGGACATAGTACAATTGAAGAACAACATCATCCCAAAGGGGCTAGCTCCATTGAAAAATATGTTTGATGAAAATGACGTGGCTAGAAATCCCAAGATAATTGCAAACACTGAGGATGTCGAAGGCTACAACATCGTGACTGAGGAGAACCTGAAAATAATTAAATTGTCGAAAATACTCAATCTAGAGGTCAAACAAGACTACATCAAGCTCATGAAGGATTTCCCAGATGTTTTTGCTTGGAGTTATGATGACTTGAAGGTGTATGACACTAAAGTGATTCAGCATGTCATCCCTCTCAAAGAAGACCAGAGTTCGTTCAAACAGAAGCTATGACAGATAAATCCCCTACTGCTGCCGCTAATCGAAAAGGAGGTAAAGAAACTCTTCGAAGATAAAATTATCATTTCTTTAAGTTTTTCTAGGTGGGTGGCCAACTTGGTACCTGTTAGAAAAAAGAGCAATGAAATAAGACTATGTGTGGATTTTCGTAACTTAAACAAAGTGTCCCTCAAGTACCACTACTCGCTCCCTAAAATGGACTATATTATGAAAAAGCTAGTGGGGTCCTAGAAGATGTCCATGCTAGATGGTTTTTCGATTTAAAATTAGATCTTGGTACACCCGGATGACAGGGAAAAGACTTCTTTTACGACACCATCGGGGGCATTCATGTATGCCAAGATTCCTTTAGGCCTAATGAATGTCGGAGCTACCTTCTAGAGGGAAATAAACATTGCGTTTGTTGATGAAAAGGACAATTTTATTGTGATCTATCTGGATGACATCACAATATATTCTGACTCCGATGAACAACACCTTGCGCATCTGTAAAGGGTTTTCCAGAAGTGCAGGAAGTTTGGCATATCGCTAAATCAAAAGAAATCACATTTTGGGATGGAAGAAGGGAATTTATTGGGGCGCATTATATCGAAAGAGGGAATTAAGATAGACCCCAACGGGGTTGAAGAAATCCTAAAAATCGACACTCCGCATAGTAAGAAGGAAGTGCAATCCTTCCTGGGAAAAGTAAACTTCTTGATAAAGTTCATCCCGAACCTGAAAGAGATTATAAAACATATCAGCTACATGCTTAGAAATGGGAACGACATCAACTGGAACCCGAAAGCCAGGAAGTCATTTGAAGATATCAAGGTGGAACTGAATAGATCTCATGTGCTAGCCATTCCATACTTCATGAAGGATTTCATCCTGTTTTCATTTTCTTCGGAGCATACGATTGTCGGCGTGATGTTACAAAAAGACGAGCAAAACTTCGAGAAGCCCATATCCTATTTCAGCCGAATGTTGAGGGATGCTCCACTAAGGTAGGAAATTATGGAGAAACAAGAATACGCCTTAGTGAAGGCCCTAAAGGAGTTCATAACATACATATTACACTCCCACATTATCGCTTACGTGCCCAACAATTCAGTCAAGGATATCTTGACTCAGCCTAACCCAGAGGGAAGGAAAGTTAAATGGATAGGGGCCATGCTGGAATATAATATTGAAATCAAGCCCAAGAAGTTGATTAAAGGGCATGGCCTTGCCAAGTTGATGGTGCAGTCAGACTGCGACTTTGTGGGCATAAACTTCATCGTTGATCTATCAGAGAATCCTCAAGAAGAAACAACTGCACAGGTATCTAAGGATTTCATCGATTCACCATGGTATGCAAACATCATCTTTGTGATAAGGAACCTATAAGACCCTCTAGGTTTAAGTAAGACAAAGGCTACATTTCTAAATCTGAAAGAGGTTAAGTTCTGCATCCTAGATAGTTCACTATACTTGATCAAAATCTGGACCAGGGGTCAAATTTTAGCCCAAAAATCAACATTCTCAAAATTGCCTCAAAACGAATGAGAGCGTAGCCCTCGTCATCACGAACCCAATGCAATTCGTTTCGTCTCAAACGGATGTTGGGAGCGAGAGATATCACGATCTGTCTGAATCGTCAAACAGGGAAAAAATGGATGCTGACTGTGCAGTCCGTACGGATGATGACATGGAATGTACGTACAGGTGACATGGCATGAAGTACATTGATAGGGAAGCTGGTGACATGGCAGCCATTTATTGGCTGATGTGGTCGAATTGGGAGGCGACACGTGGCATTGTTTTTGGCAAATGGTAAGGTGCCACGTGGCCCAGTCATGGGTTGCCACGTGGCACCCCTTTATTGGCTATTGGTTTAATGGTTTGTTCAAAAGTTTTTGGAGTTAGTGGGGATTGAACCCTGGACCTCCCCCTTTACCAAAGCCTTTGCAAACTCCACATTTCCAAGGCGCCACTATACTATTTCTTGTTATGTAAACAAGTTAATATGTATTTAAGTTTGGTTTTTTGTTAAGTTGGCAGGGGGTCGGGCCAGGGCTTATCCCCGACCCATGGTTTTACACTTTGAACATATGACCATTGTTCAATATTCCATGCACGCAGAGTTTTTGAATATTAATTCACGGTCCTATATGCAAATCCCATATGACCAATATGTATATTCATATGGAGCACGGGTTTTATATATGTGTTGCCACGGTTATATGGTTATACATGTGACCGTATACATATGCGCGTGGGGTTTACATTTGGTTATGGTTTTAAAATGGTTGAACAACCTGCCATGTGTCATGGTTTTATTTTCCATGTAAACGGTTTTAAGTGTTAGCCCTTTTTACATGCGCACGGTCACATGACCCCTATGTGCCTAGGTGCTAGGCGGTTAGGGGCTGGAGGCGCCCTAACTGTCCTATAGTTTGCACATTTATTCGGTTGTGTGTGTGTGTGTTGGGTTTAAACACATATTTTGAGTGTGTTCTTCGTTCAAGCACACAGAGGTGCGTTTTGGCGAACCGGTTTCAGCAAGCTTGAAGGAAGAGGATGGCAGGAGACCTATCTTTCTCATTTTTTGGACGATTGAGGTGCCGTAAAAGCCCAGATAGGGGTTTTTGGATGTGCTGAATCCATTGGTGCTGTTATCAAGTCCATTTGAAGACTTATTATACAATTTTTTCACCATTGAAGTTTCAGGAAGCTCCAGGGAGCTTGAAGCCCTCATTGATCGAGGACATGGTTTGGTGAGCCTATGTTTGTTTTCTATGATTGAATAATCATTTTTGACTAATTGATATGATCTGAACACATTGGGACAGGTTTAAGAGGATTTTGAGGACTTTTACAGGTGTGTTTTCCAAAGATAAGCTCAGGGAAGCTTATGGCCACATCTAGAAGAGGTCATGCCCGGATGAGCCATGATCCGTTTTCAGAGTTCTATTAGTCATTTTTGGGGATTTTATGTGTTATGATATCAATGGTGCAGTATTTTTTTCCATTGGAGTTGAGAAGAAGCTTGTAAAAGAACTTTTGACAAATTAATCCCAGAGAGCCAAGTCCATTGACGGAGGCTCAAGGAGATGTAGCCCGGAGGGGGGTGAACTCCTTTATCATGTTGTTCTTGTTGTGAGTTTGATGGTTTATTTGCTGCAAGTTGTGTTGCTGTGTATTTATTTAAAGTACATATTTAACCATCTAAAAGAACAATTCCTCACACATAAGCATTTACAAGAAGATACATAAATTTGGCACATAATTTATCTTGCATATTTTAACACATGAAGCAAGGTCCTGTAAATTTTATTTTAATGAATTAGAGGGTGATTGAATAGCATAAAAAGTCAGCCTTCTATTTTCAGATCAATACTGGAAAGAACCCCGAGGGATCTTGCTGAGTTGTTTGCTAGAAAATGACGTGAAACAATCTATCAAAGAATTCCACAAAGGAAACTGTGGAGGAAACCATTACTGAAAAACCACCGCACACAAAATCCTAAGAGAGGGTTATTATTGGCCATATTCGCATGCGTATACAAAGAAGTGTCTAGCTACCATGAGTGTCAGATTTTTGATGGAAGAAGAAAGCTCCATCCCTTGCCACTAAATATGATCTTAGTCGAAGCAGCTTTCATGCAGTGGTGTTTTCATTTCATAGGGGAAATAAATTCGCCATCCTCGGTGCAACAAAAATGGATACTCATGACCACAGAATACTTCAAGAATGGATAGAAGTGATCCCCACAAAGAAAGCTACTGACTTAGTCATCATCCAATTTTTAGAGACAAATATCTGGTTGAGATTTAGATGCCCCGTCAAGATCATAACCGACAATGTGGTTGCATTCAAGTCCAATAAGATGGAGAAGTTTTGTCAGGATCACAATATAACCCTAGGGAATTCTACAACGTACTACTTCCCACAAGGAAACAAGTTAGCAAAATCATCAAATAAAAGTCCGACCAGGATCATGAAAAGACTCTTGCAATAAAATAAGAAATCTTGGCATAAAAAACTTATCTATGCATTGTGGGAAGACCAGTTTACCACCAAGAAGTCAATCTCAACGTTGCATTTTCATATTGTATACAACGCAGATGCAATTTTCCCTACCACACTAGGGTTTCCCATCAAAAAGTTGTTGCAAGAGTAGGAGGATGAGACATATGACACGCAGAGGAGAATAAATTAGTTGGTTCACAAACAACAGATGAGGGAACAGGTGCACAATCAATCACAAATCAACCAAGATAGGATGAAGAAAACCTTTGACAAGTGTTCTAAGAAAGAGGAATTTTGGTTGGGTGATCTAGTGTTGAAATGGGACGTGAGAAATGAGGATAAAGGAAATCATGGAAAATTCGATAATTTGTGGACGGGTCCATTCAAAATTGGTATACATCGCGAAAATAATGCTTATTTTTTGGAAGAACTAAATGGAGAGTGAGTTGGTTAGGGGCTTGTAAATGGCAGGTTCCTCAAACATTATCTGATGAAATACGATATGTTTAAGCCACATGTCATTGTAAATAGTCATTTTATTTTTTTGTCGAGTCAATATGTTAGCAGAAAATTGAAGCCCGAAGTGAAGGCCCTGAGTTTATGCTGAATCTTTTAAAAACTGCGTGGATAGGTTTAGGTTATGTTTTGTCTTTCATATTTCAGTGTCTGAAAGTTGAATAAGGCCCAATGGTTAGGAACTTGGTCTACTATTCTTTGCTACCTCGCGGGGAGGATAACATCCTCATTGGAGCCAGCTATTAGTGCCGCCATTTTTCTCTTCAATTAGAGTCGGTTTTAGTTGAGTTCTGGCCCATGTATTAGAGCATGTGAAGTCATGTATGTAACAAGAAAGGGGTCGAAGTCAGCAAGTAGTCGGTTGGCCCTTGGAGTCAAGAAGGGGATGTTAGAATCCAAACATGCGTAAATAAGTATGAGTCTGTTCCAAAAGAGTCAGGTCCTGCCACAAAGGGAGTTTCTACGTTACTTATTTCTAAGCAAGTTGTTAATGGAAGTCACATCGACAAGTACAGTAACCATGATAGGCTCATTATGAAGGATGGAAGAATGAAAAATCGCGTCGTTTGTATCATGTATGTTCTACAACCCTTATCAACTATAATTTACTTGCATGGATGTGCTATGGAAAATCTACAGTCCATTTTGAAACATCCAATCGTGATGAATTCAGTGTTTCTTGGCACGTTCCCTCCTCCCGCCTGCTCGGTTATAAATTTCATATGCTATGCACGCATTCTATTCAAAAATTGGGGTTATGCATTGTTTGTAATCTTTTCTCGCAAGCCCAGGTTGATCAAATTCTCCTTCTTGGGCCTTTCTCATATCGACTACGCGTAAGACAAATACGGGTTGCAACATGGAAACCTCCCAAAACGTAAGAAAGGGCACGTGAAGTGGAAGAAGCGATAGGTCCAATCCCCAAATCAACTGGGATTCGTTCTCACTCATAGCAGGCACCCCCAAGGATCCAAAAGGAGGTTCACCTTTGCCCGTGGAAGCAAGGATATCACACCGCTCAGAGCCTGGAGTGGAAGAATATGCACAAGAAGGAAATGTGTTAAAATACTTGTCTCCCCAACATCATATACCATGGAGAAGGGGAAGGCCAAGGAAGAACAAGGAAGTTGGGTAAATACAAGTCCCAAACGAGCCGCGTGGAAAATCAGTTATCGAAGAATTACTTATGCAAAATATTCGGTTGGATCTTGACGAAGGTACAAGCCAAGGAAGCAGGAGCAGAACAAGGAGGACAGATGTCGTGGGCACTAATGTTCAATATTTGTCTCAGCAGTTGAAGCAGGCACAAATCACAGTCACTGAACTTTACTAGGAAAACATGGAACTAAGACAACAATTAGCAGTAAAGCCCTTGAAGGGTCAACATTGCAAGGCCGTGAAGGAAATGTGGCATGGATGAAAAGATAGATCAGAGAGGCACATGATACAATTGTACAACTGTGTGAAATAGAGAGGCTGTCAGAAGAAAGGAATGCAAAGCATTTCAGAGAATGTGAAGTGGCCAAAGAGAAAGTTCGCGCAACTCTTACCAGCGTGAAGAAGAAGCATGATTAACTAAGTTCATTCTCATATCATCCAACATAGCATATTTCTTGATATATTTTGAAGGAGGCATCGCCCTTAGATGATTTTTTCATTTTGGTAACGGTCGCGACAGTCAACAACTACTCACCGCGCACACACCGCAACAAAGAAATGCGCGACAGAAATCAAGGCCGTTATAGTAGATTGTCGGAGCTTGTAAGAATACTTGATCATTCAAATATCTCATTAAAGGAAGGATTTGACACATCACTATCCCCATGACGAGACCTTTTTGATAACCGAATTCCCGTGGCAGAACACAAGCAGTCATGATGTGACTAGATCCAGTTGTTTTCTATTTTTGGAAAGGCATCATGCGAAGAGTCATTTAGCATAGAACAATCAGTTTCCTAAGTTCTAGGGGTAGTATCTAGATAGAAGGGCAGCCCAAGTGGCACCCTTTCCTATATATTTTATCTTTTTAATGTAATCCAAGTTGGTTGGAAAACTAGTGTAGACAGTGTCTATTAAATGTAGTTTGAGCTCGATCAAAATTTAATGCAAAAGTCCTGAAGCTTTGATGAAAATATTCTAATTGTAGTAGTTGGATGTATTGTTTCCTTTATTTGTGTACATACTTCCTGTATTCTTTATTCATATCTATTGTTGTCTAAATAGAAACGTATTTTTGAACCTGGGATTCACTGCGCAGTTTCTTGGGATTTGTGCCATTTAGACAAATCGTTTTCCTGTAAATTAACTATGAATTCATCCTTAGCGGTGCTCTGAGTTTCTTCATGTTTTTTCTCCCACCACATACAACGATTTTTCACTGAAGATTGTTAATCGCTTAGCTTTTATCCTCTCAAGTTAAGTCATCGAGTCATTTGTTTCTATCATTTTCTCGAACGAACTCCATAGCCCAAGGTCTAACTCCCTTGCGCCAATATAACCAGAACTTACTGTTTCAAAGGTGTTAAATCTAGTCGATATCTTAGAGCCATATCCTGTACCAAGACAAAGTCTCCCGAGAGAGCCCTCTCTAGGTCCAAAAGACTAGTTTTGGATCTCAAAGTTGGTTGAAATAGTTACCTTTGTCGTCTGTTTATTAGTCGAACAGATTTACAGAGTGCTAACAGACTCTACAGAAGAAAATGAATCAGAAGAAGAAGATCCTCATACTCCAGTATTGAGGAGATCGGTTCAAGAAATAAGGCTATCGAAAAGGTATAATCCATATGATTTACGTTCAAATTTTTCTTTATCTATTATTGATGATGATCCTAGAACTTTCAGGGAGGCAGTGGATTCAGAGGATGGAAATCTGTGGAAAAGGGCCATGGACGAAGAAATGGCATCTTTGGATAAGAATGAGGCTTGGGATCTAGTGGAGTTTCTGACTGAAATAAATCCCATTGGAAGAAAATGGGTATTTAAAAAGAAGATGAATGCAAAATGAAAAGTGGATAAAACAAAGCTCGGTTAGTAGAAAAGGGTTATTCCCGGGTTGAGGGAACTCATTTTAGTGAGATTTTTTCTCCTACTGCCAAGTTAATCTTTATAAGATTTTTGTTATCTATTGCTGCTGGATTTGATTTTGAAGTAGAACAGATGGATGTGAAGACAACATTCCTACATGGGGATCTAGAAGAAGAAATCTATATGAAGCAACCAGAAGGTTATGTTGTGAAGGGAAAGGAGTTGGTATGTAAGTTGAAAAAGTTCCTGTATGGTTTAAAACAATCACCAAGGATGTGGTATAAAAAATTTGATACTTATATGCTGGGACTTGGATTCACAAGAAGCAAAGAGGATCCTTGTGTATATTTTAAATTAATTGGTGATCATTTGATTTATTTGGTCTTGTATGTGGATGGCATATTGCTAATAGGAAACAACAAGGAGATTACCCAGGATGTGAAAAATCAGATTTCCTCTAAATTTGACATGAATGATCTCAGTTCTTCAAATTTCATTTTGGGCATGGAAATTAAAAGAGATTTGAAAAAGAGGAAACTCTGGTTAAATCAGAGAAAATATGTCTAGACAATATTGCAGAGGTTTAATATGTAGGAATGTAAACCGGTCAGGGTTCCAATTCTTGTTGGTGTAAATTTATCTACGGATCAGTGTCCTAAGACATAGGAAGAGGAGGAGGACATGTCTCGTGTTCCATATGCGAGTGCAGTTGGAAGTTTGATGTATGCAATGGATTGTACTAGATAAGACATTGCACATGCAATGGGAGTTTTGAGTAGGTATATGTCAAAATCAGGGAAGCAACATTGGACAACAGTAAAAAGGGCTTTTAGATATTTGCGTGGAACTTCTAGCTATGGATTGTGCTACCGAGGAAGACCAGGATTGGAAAAAATGATGGATATACATGGATTTGTGGATGCATATTGGGCTGGAGATATGGATCGTAGTATATCTACAAGTGGGTATGTGTTTAACCTGTTTGGAGGAGCAATAAGTTGGATGAGAAAAAGACAGGCTGTAATGGCACTTTCAACTACAAAATTTGAATACATGGCAGCCACTCATGAAAGTAAGGAAGAAGTATGGTTAAAAAGATTGTGTTCAATTATTGGGTTGGTACAACAAGATGTAAGGATAGATTGTGATAATCAAAGGGAAATTTTTTTGGTGAAGAACCCGACTTATCATTCAAAAACAAAGCATATTGATATTCAATATCACTTTGTGAGAGACATGCTTGAAGAAAATAAAGTATTGCTGATGAAGGTGGACACTTTGAAGAATGTTGCAGATTCATTAACAAAATATGTGATCATTGAGAAGTTGTCTTGGTGTAGAGGATCCATGGGCATTGTTGCCCTAAATTGTTGATTATGTAACCCTATAACCCCCTGTATGCAAAGAAAAAACAAGTGGGAGAATGTTGGTTATGTGTTATATTATTTGCATGAGTAGTAGTGTCTGCATTGCTCCAAGAGAACAGGGGGTACAGGGGGGCAATATCCCCCCGAGAAAAAATAATTTCCTCGGGAAACATGTCACATTTTTGGGCAGTTTTTCGGCTCATGGTTTTTTCCAATGGTTTTCTATTTCCAGTTAAGGAATTAGGGTTGTTGACTAATCCAGGTCATGGGGTTAGGGTTTTGGATGCCTCTGGCTCCTATATGTATATTGTATTGTAAATAATGTAACACTATGAACGAATATAGAATACGTTGGTTTTCCCAGTTTTGGTTTCCAGGGGAAAAATCTCTATGTAATGTTTTTATTTTCCATTGTATATTTTATGTTCTTTTACTAAAAATATGTTTCCAGTAAATATTGTACAAGGTTAAAATCTACACATAGTGCATGCATTTGATGTTACATGACAACTAATGTAAAATGTGAATGTGGTGATGTATGTCACATGTATAAAAGATTGGAACTACTAGGGAAGGACAACTGCCAATAGTGAACAACCTTAGACAGAAGGATATGGAACTATATAAAAGATTGGATTTGTTAAGGAAGGACAACTCCAAATAGTGAACAACCTTGGGGTATTTCTAGTCAATTTCCATGTGAGGATATGGTATTATACTCACTACCAACATCACGAGTTCTACTCTACTTATTACAAGAATGTTATTTCTACTTGAAAGTATGTTTTTCTTTGTATATCATCTAGCTTTTACAATGAGGCCGCCGAGGCCAATGGATCTTTCGTATGATTCTTGTCCCTTCGAATGAAGGAAATGTTGAAAGAACTAAAAACTTCCATCAATTCATTAACTCTTTTGAAATATAACTTGAGTCTTTCCTTCTTTATTTTATACTTCTGGGTGACCTGATCAATCACCAACTCAGAGTCTCCAGTCACAATCATGTGTTCTATCTTCATTTCTTGTGCAAGGATCATCCCCTCTATGCCTCATTAATTCCTTGTGCAATGAGGCCAACCCATAAATCTATATGAGTATAAGAAAAATGATATTTAAGCTCAGGTTCTTAATCACCCTGATAGGGAGTTGGATCCCTACTTTATCTGTGCTTGCAACACAGTGGGTGGAAATGTACTCCTCCATATTCATACCACCCCCATCCCCTCGAGCCTTGAGATTCACTACCTCACATCTAAAAGACAATCCTTTGATGAAGTATATATATTCCACTTCAATCCTCAATGATTTCCCATTGAGGTTGAAAGACTCTGTCTTCGAATCTTAGTAGTTTACTAGCAACTAGAGTAACCTCACATGAGCCCTCATTCCCTTAAGAGCCCAAAATTTATAAACTAGGCCACATCGTTTTAGATATTTTTGGGCCCTTTCTTATCTTCCCACTACTTCATATATATCTTCATGCTCCCTTTCCCTCCATTCAATCACCATCCTGCAGAGGAGAAACCATTGTTTGAGTAAAAACCTTTCAAAAATTTTATTCACGGACTTGTACTCGAGATAACTTGGTAACATTCATGTATTGGGCTGCAAATATGCATGCATGCTTCTCTTTTCCAACATATATGGGGTGGTATACGCAACCCAATGAACTGTCACCCACGTATATCCTAGTTTACATGTTACACCCTCAAATACTCAAAAAATGGGGCCTAAAATTGAAATTTAAACCATTGAAATTAGAGAGGGGATGGGCACTTAATTGGTCTAGAAGATTGTTGATTCCTTTGATTGTAGCTCCCTCAATCAACACTGGAATATCATGGGGAAAATGGCCTAAAATGCACTATGTGGGTGAAAAAACTAAAACGGTATGGTAAAATGGTCTATTTTTACTATTAGTAGAAATGTTTTACCCACTTTCTATAGTTTTTACTATTTTTTTACCTTATGGACTAATAGAGTAGTGGAAAGACTTGGTTTTTGGTTGTTTTTTCTAGGATTCTTTGTGGTTTCTAGCATCATACCACCCATTCATACCTTCGGCAAGTATATTCCTTCGCCGACATATAGGATATGTTTTCACTCCATTTTGCATTCCTACATCATTTTATGACTGTGATCCATACACCCTATATACAAACCTATTTATTAGCGACACAAAACCTTCTCACCACTACTATAAGTGTTGTTTGTAAGTGGTAGAGACTTACCAAAAATGGGTTCCCTAGTTAGAACCTTTGTGTCATTTGGTGCTAATGAAAAAGTTATTCCATAGGATCAAGAGTTCCTTATAGTATTGATATGAATTTGTGTTTGAACCCCATATTCTTACTCACAAGCATTCTTACCATTACCTATGGGACTCCCCCCGAGTCTTGGTTAAGCTCTTTTATGAATCTCGAAAAAATGAAAAGATTGTTGAGTGAACTTGTCCCTTTCACACTCATTAAATGAATTTGCAAGGACGTCTAGTTGGTATAAGTTTAACCCTTTTCCAGACCAAGTAGACTACTTACAAAAAATGAATACTCTAGTCACCATTGGCTATAAGATTTCTCCCGGGTATTATTTTATACTTTTTTTGGGCCTATGGGACTAAATCTACAAAAAATGACATATTTTTTAGTTAAGTTGTAATTTCATTCCATCATCCTTCTTGCAGTATTGATACTATTGTTGGTTCCTTCTTTCTTGTTATAATCCTCTTACCTCAGCAATTTGCATCACTAGCCAAACAAAGCCTTCTATATCTCCTTTGCAACTTGACACCTTGTACCCTAAGAGGAATCATCCCCCCAAGTTTCCATGGCCCAAATGCACTTCCTTGTGCTAAGTATAGGTATGTTTCGTTGCTTACTCGCAACACTCGTTTCCTCTCCTGTATCATAGCATTTTTTTTCCTATGAAAAAAAAAAAACGTTCAGGAGAAGAATATTATCTCATATCAGCAATAGTCATGTTGCATTTGAACAGAAAACAAACTTTTGAGTCCATTTTCATCCAAATTTTGGGTTTATCATGAAGTTCAGAAGATGATCTTGTTACTTAGAGTTTACTCCTCCGACTGTTTATTCTTCCAGTCCCTATGGAGATTTTGTTGATGCTTTATGCATCAAATTTTTTTATCATCAACTCTATGCTTCCTGAGTTATCCATATGTATCATGCTCTTGTTAAAAGGAAGTCTACAAGCCTATGTCATCCATTTCTTAGAAATCTTGACTTTTCATGTCGTTCATACCCTTAGTGTATCTCATAGTCACATGAAGTTGTGGTCCTACCATGCACCCTGCTCCTACTTTTATTATGGGTAGGTAACCTTGAACCCAACATTTGACATTTCCTCATTGGTCATTGACTGGGGGGTTTCCTTTTTGTTCGAAGGCAATAAATCTATTCACATATTGGGATTCATGCAATGTCTTGTATTCCATTAGCCTTATTAGTGGTTTCCTCTCCTTTGTCGACAATTTTCATTATTGGTTGTTATTCAGAGGGTCTCTTTCATGCACTTCTTGCATCTGGTGCATGTGAGGGACGCACAAGGTCATTGGTTGATGAAAATCCTATTCATATGAGCTCCTCCTAATCATAAAGCTATTTATTTGTACCTCATGTTGAATAATGAGAGACTCCCTAATGCTCTCCTTTCAGTGGGTCTCCTTCCATTGAATTCAACTAATCTATTCTGGAAGTGAGACCTAGAGTCATATGAGTACCTAGAGGCTTGCAATCATCAGTGGCAGATTGTCCCACCATTGACAGTTGGGAATACATCAATGTCTCCTGATCGATGGATTCTTCAATTGTTCGACATAAACACCCTTATTCACACTTTTATAATGTAATCGGTGCCATGGTACCTACTTTCATTATCGATGGGTTGTCTCAAATTGGCTAACAATATACCTTAATGAATGGTAATCAAATGAAGTCTCATTGTGTTTGAATTGAACTCCTCTATTCACATGATGTAGACTTTCACCTTCGGCGGATAGTGTAGAAGACCTCCATCTTACAGTAACAACATTCCTCATTTGTTGTTGTATTTCATTGGACCGGTACCTATATGACTTCAGTGATCATGGGAGATCAGATTGTACTCCATTGCATAGAAATATCTTCATATTTATTTTGATATTGGATTCCACTACGCCTTGTTCGTGACTATGAAATCCTATGGCATATGTCCATGCTGTATTTCCTACTCATGTCCATGAACAACTATTTGATATATTTCCACATTGATCTGCAGTGTAATTCAGATTGGAAGCCATGTGTACAAAGTCATTATGGATTGTAATATTATCATGATCAACTAATACTTCCAGTTGAGTCTTCATTACTCCACTTATGGAAATTATAATGTATTTCGACCATCACATATAGTACTCTGACCGCACAGATTAGGGGGCATTTGTTACAACAAATTTCGCCCCACTCCATGCAACTTGCTTGGATAGATTTCCATTTCCCTATGCAGAATTGAAGTTCCATTTTTGTGCCTTCCATAGCCAAATAATAATATTTTTCCACATATACACGCCATATCAGTTATACACCAAGCGTATATGTAGGCTTCTCCACTATATCCCACATACATTGGGTATGGTGCTCAAAATTAAAAAGTATGTCGGGTTTCCATGCCATGTCATGAGATCCATGATCCTTGACCTTCCATATATTGGAAATGCTCTGACTCGGCCCTACAGTTCCATTTGAAGGATATAAATTGAGCCATATCCAAGCCTTGATAGACTAATTCAACTCTGAGAGAAAATACACTCTGGAGAAATTTCACTTCATATTGAGTCTACATCCCTTTATCCTTGAAAGTATGAACTCTTTGTTCATCCCCCAAGATCTTCCTTCTTTGTGACAGAGAAGCTCATTGAATCATTTATATGAGCTTTCCTTTGCTGGAGGATTGAAGTGGCGAAGAACCAACCGGAGGGACTTAGTTTCTCGGTTCCGATATGTGTCGTTACAGAAGTTTGTCACCTATGTACTTCTACTGATTATTTTAATAGAAATACTATTTTCTCATCCAATTGATATCCTGCAAATATTTTAATTATTATTCCATGGGAGTATTTGTCATGTATGTTAATGGATTATGCTAATCTATATGCTAACATTATATATTATCACCATATGCTTGTGTATCTTTGTTGTTGAGGACAAACTGCAAGTATAAAGCTTTGGTTCACGTGCTCAACAATGGTCTTCTTTGAATGTCAATATGAGGTAGGATCTTAGTCTTGTTTGGTTATAATTTCAGTTACATAGAATACCTGGGATTAGAGCTGATTTTTGCGTGTCATTTCGTCTATCGTGCTTTACCCATTTCGATAGAGAGATTTTCCTCGTAACAAATGTGACTTACAAAATGATCTAAAAAATCATTTCTTGTAGATTAAGGTCAATCCTAAGCAGGGTAATAGGCGATGAAAAATTTGGATTTCTTCAAAATAGATAGATACATGATGCAGTGGCCATATCTTAGGAATATATACATGCAGTGAAGAAAAAGAAACTCAAATATTCCAAACTAAAACTGGACCTGTCAAAGGCTTATGATTGTGTTAACTAGACCTTCCTCCAGTTAGTTCTCATTCAAATGGGCATGAACCTCAAAACAATAAATTAGATAATGGGTTTCCTTAATAGTGCTTCCTTTGTGGTCTTGATAAATGAAGCAACTTCACATTTCTTTAGAGCCTCCAAGGGTCTACGCCAAGGTTTCCCTTTGTCACTCTTTCTATTCCTAATCATCGCGGACGTTGTAAGCATATTGGTAAAAGATTCTAGATATGAAGGGTTGTTAAGAGGTCTAAAAGTGACAAATTCATAAACAGTCTCACATCTTCTCTTCATTGATGATATCTGGTGTAGTATCTATGGCTCTTTGAGGGACATTTCTTACCTCAAGAAATCTCTATCCCTGTATTGTAAGGAAACATGCATGTGGATTAATATAGAGAAGTCATGCTTATTAACCAATCAATGCTCGGGGGCCTAGGTTACTTCCTTTCTCTTTATGCTTCCAGTTTAGTATAAATCGATGGATGAAGGGGTTAAATACTTGGGATTTCATCTTAATCATAACAAGTACACGAAGCCAGACTGGGCATGGATTATTCGCAAGGTGGAATCGAGAATTGATTCTTGGGTTTTTAGAACTCTTTCCCGCAGAGGTAGGATAGTCTTACTTAAATATGTATTGGAAGGAATACCAGTCTATTGTAACTCGATCGCACCCATTCCTAATGGTATCCTTGATAAGATCACAAATCTTATCATCCTCTTTTTATGGGTTGGCAATAAATCTTCAGGAGGGTTTCATTTAGCGAAGTGGTCCTCTTTAGAAACCCCCAAAGATTTAGGAGGTTGAGGAATAAAATATCTATGTATATTTTCTAGAGAATTGGTTGGAAGGAACTTATTGCGCTTATCGGTAGGAAATACGCTATGCACAAAATTGATGAGATCCAAATACCTTCCAAACCTATCTGTCATCGAGTGGTTTAGTAAACTGAATAAATCCTCAAAAGGGTCCATAGTGTGGAAGGCTCTGGTCTAAGCATTCCCACTGGTAGGAGAATGGGTGGTGTGGAAAATAGGTAATGGAAAAAATGTTAGGGTGGGATAAGATCCTTGGTTTGGAGCTGGCAATAATTTTAGACTCTCCTCCCCCTCATCCTTTCCTTAAGGATAAATAACATCCACTATCATCCTAGTGCCTACATTGGTATCCCTTATCCTCAAGGGTGAGCACGTTGGAAATATGCGACAACTTTAGGCCTCCTTGTGGCCCTTCATGATGAATGGAACTTCTATGTTTCTCGGTTATGTGAAAATTTCATAAATATTTCCCAAGAAAACAAGGATAGATTGTGTTGGTCATGTAACCCAAAGGACATATCCTTCACAACCAAGAAGGGGTACAAAGCATGGCACGAGGAAAGGAAAAATTCCCAACCACAATGGTGGTGGAAGATTTTATGGAAATCCAAGGCCCCAATGTGTTGTAAACTAATTATGTGGTTGGCCTTAACCAATTTTTTTTTGACCTGGTATAATCTAGAAAAAAGGAACTGGTGTGGTCCAAATCACTATGTACATTGCTAATTAAACTCTAAATCCGCCTCTCACCTTTTTCTCTTGTGCCTTTATGCAGGTTAGGTTTCCATGGCGATAAAAGAAAATTTTAAACTAGGTGCAAATTGGAATAACTGTAACCTTGAGGAGTGTTATAAGTTGTGGATTCAGGACAGGTCATTAAGGCTCTACGCAGGCCTACCATGTATTTTGGTTTCAAACTTATGGTGGGCACGCAACTCGACAATTTTTAAATATAAATGGATGTTTCCAGAAGTAATTACATCTCTAACCCTGGCATAGGAAACATAGTCTAAAGAGAACCCAAAAAATCTAAAGCAAAGGGTACTCTCCTTTCTTGTTCTGGATTATTCTGTTCCATGGGGTTATTTTGACGGTGCCAGCCAAGGATGCCCACCTTCCATTGGCGCAGGAGTTGTGTTATTCTTAAATAAAAACCATTATATTTACATCAGGTATGCTCCAAGTGGAGGTTCCAATAATAAAGTAGAACTCATAGAATTGTGGAACCTTCTAGAGACAACAAAGAAAAAGGATATCATAAAGCTTCATGTCATGGGAGATTCTAAGTTGGTGATTGATTGGGCTAAAGGAAAAATCTCCATTCAAAACATCATTGTAGCCAATATCTTAAGAGACATGAGACTTTCTTTTCAATCATTTGATTGGATGTCTTTTCAACATAGATTGAGAGAACTTAATGTAAAAGAGGATGAACTCTCAAAATAATATTTACAGTTGCAAAGAGGGGCCTTCGGGTAGTATGATTATTTTGAAGTAACTGAAACAAAAGAAATGGAATTATAGTTGTGACTTTTTATGTATATGACTCGAAAATGATGCATGGATATCGAAGATAGTACAAAATGTTTTGTAAGGATATAAAACAATAATATGGATACAAACTCAGGGTCTTTTTGAAACAGTCTAAAAGTGATCCAGGTGGATATTGGTGGCCACCCACCTATTCCACTAGCTCCAAAAACAGTTTTCCACCTTGGTTGTTTTTTGGGTTCCAAACTTCTGGGGCCGTTTTGAGGCCCTAAACGACATGTTTTGGGGATTTGGGGCCCAAGTGATTGTTATAGGTGCTGTCTTGGGCGAATCGGAAATCGTTATTCTTGGTTATACCTTTCCAATGGTGTGTCGAGTGCCCCAAACATAGATCGTATGCAAAAGTTACGCCTCGGGGAAGTTGACGTATCAACTACCCCCATCGGGGGCCCGCAAACCTTTTGGTTTTTCATCTTTCGGGGTTAGGTTTTTGGATTTTACTTATGTTAAAAAGGCATTTGGAGCCTCATTGTAACAATCATATTCTTGCAAATGCGAGTAGTTGTCACATCTCTTCTCAGAGATAAGCTGCCACCATTCTAGCAAGTCTTTCATTCTGTATTTTTATAGTTCTGTACATTTCTCAAATTGATAGAAATTGTGTATTATTGTATCTCTGTGTTTATGGTTGCATCTATGATACATTATGTTATATTATTGGTTATCTGAGCTATCTCTGTATATTTATTTATTATATCCCCGCTCTCATTTCGTGCCGAAAATAATCTGAATCAGAAAATAAACCTTATAAGATAGTTTTGCAGGTTTGAAACATATATATTCTATGAATATAAGAAGATTTATTCTATAGAAAAAAAAAGTTATAAAAAATATTGTTCCAGAACCTTATATTCTTAACAAAGAAAAATATTTTTTTATAACTCTAGTTTGTTGATATATCATCATAATACTTGAACTTTTTTATTATTCAAATATCAAGCTTGTAATCTTCAACGAACTTTGTAAATAATACACTTTATGAAAATGCATGTCATACATTCATTGATTATTATTCAATAGTCATACAAATAGCGTTCAAATTTCAAGCTTATAATCTTCAACGAACTTTGTAAATAATAAAATAATATCACTTTATGAAAATTCATGCCATACATGTGTTCTTTTCATTGATTATTAGTCCCTGCCGAAGGAAAGCTAGGGACTCTAGTGATTGGTTCGACGTTGACTAGCAATTAGTTTGAGGTTGAATACAAATATTTTTTTCTTTTCTAGATACAAACTTGTAAATAATGAAAAAAAACAAATTAAATTATTTCGTTATAACATTTAAATTGATTTTATTAACCCTTCTATTGGCTGAGATGATCCAAGTCCTTATTGCCTATGATCCTAAAGTTTTCAAACTATATTATAAGTGTGTTTGACAAAATGCATTTTCTGCAATGTCTAATTTTTAAGAAGCTTTTATATGAAACGTAGATGATCCTAAGTTTTCAGTGTATATTACAAGTGTATGACAAAATGCATTTTCTAAGTTTTATGAAGCTTTTATATGAAACGCCAATGATCCTAAGTTTTCAGTGTATATTATAAGTGTTTTCTTCAATGTCTAAGCTTAATTAAGCTTTATTAAGACTTAACTTTTACTGCATTATCGCTTTACTGTCAAATGTCAGTCTGTTGTATCAACACTCAGATGTCAGCTTTAGTACTCAAATGTTAGCCAGCTAGCCAGCCTGCCTACCTACCGAATCCTTATCCTGCACCGCCATGCGATTCCACCCTTTATCCTGTACCGACATGCCATTCCACTACCTCGCTTTCCAACTTGTCCTAGGATCCTTATTAATCTTACTACACACACAGCGGCTTCGAAACCAACTTGTTCCTGAGGAAACTTATAAATATCTCTATGACCCCATACCTAGAAGAGGCCAAATCTCTCTATGACCCCATACCTAGAATAGGCTAGACCATGATATGCCAACGTTCCAAGAGCGCCCATCTCCAATCACCAACAAAACCTTTTCTTTATCCGATGAAGGAATCTGATAATAGGAAGGCAAACCCCTTAGTAGTAGGGCCTTATTAGTAGGGAGATCGGAGTGCGTACGAAATCTCGCTCATTAGGGTTTCGGTCCTTCTGGACTCATGGATCCGCAGCTTACATGCCTATTTAAATCTTTGCACAGGCAGGAAAGATTTATTATGTGATTTCTAACACACCAAAGGCTGTCAACTAATCAACCTAGCAGCAACAGCCAAGACAAAGCATTGATAAGTAGGACTTCGGGGACCACCTTCCCTCTAATCCTTTCACCTCTAAGCCCAATCCTCTCGTCCGACCCAAAGAGGCGTGCTCGTCCGGCCAGGCATATACCATTCTCTCTATAGAGTGCATTATTTTCTGCAAGGATATTTGGATGAATGGCCCCAATTATTATCATTCTTAAGTATACGTTACAAGCGGAGTTGAGCAGGGCCAAGGAGGCCTGTAAGTAAGTATACTTCCAAAAATACGAGTTTTATTAATTTCCAAACAACTCAAAAAAATGAATAGATACCTACATGATCCCTGGAAGATAGAGAAGGTCACCCCAGCAAATCCCTCCGACTTGTTAGAGAAATCTTGGTATGGCACGAACATTAGAACAAGACTTCTTCTCATTTGTTAGATAGTAGCATGACAGATATACCTCCATAAGTAGTGTTTAAAATTCAAAAAGTACAGTTGTTGCAGATTTTATTCAAATTTCAAGACAAGAATTGGAAGAAGCTAGAAGAAGTGATTGATAATAGCAGATATCAAACCAAGATTCAAACAATTTATAAGAACATGATAATTACCTCTTCTCCTTGCTCCTTGTACATTGTTTCTTTAATGGTTACACATATGATGTAAGTTGTTGGATTATCAAATTTAATTTGTAAGATGTCATTTAAATTTGCAGTGAAATCTGACCCAGAGCTATCAGTTCCATATATAGAAACTATTCCCTATGTCACAAGCTACCCCTACCCGAATACCACAACCAACAACAAGACCTACAGTATTCAAATATATACCAGGATTAAAACATATACCAGATAAGATATACCATGTATCAAACCATGTAAATACCAGGTAAGTATAAACCAAGTAATACAAATCTAAGTTACCCGCATGACCTCGAAAATAGCATTCGTTGCCCCTAGCTTTCATTGTCCTTTATTTTGTTTCCCCTAACAATAGATACTTTCTTTTCCTTTTATTTTGTTTCCCCTAACAATAGATACTTTCTTTTCCTTTTATTTTGTTTCCCTTCGAATTCCTTCCTTGAGGTATTTTGCGAAGCACACCACTCTGATTTCTTATTCTTCTGCACTCGCTCAAATTTCTTATCAAATTGATTACCAGTCTACCTACTAATATATTCGGTTTCCTACTTGAGTAGTTGGATGATGGTAAACATCCAAGTCGTATCCGCCTATGCATGCGAAGGTTTCTCTTCTGAACCAGGAACTGGTTCTGGGTCTATTCTTGATATCTTCTATGAACAGACTTCTTACTCGTACTGGCCAAGCCTTTGCTAACTCAGAGTTTAATCAGAGGCTATGAAAAGATTAGATAGAAGTCAACTCAGGTGACGGGATTTCTCCCTATGCCCATGCTCCTGGTTTAGTTGCTTCCTTTTTCTTTTTCTACATCACTGTAACTCAACACTCGATAACCAGTCTTCATCTTTAGCTAGCATGACGATTGAATTTCAAGGTTGATGATTGCTTCTTTTCGTCTTCAGGTTCGCTATGCTCACCCTTCCCCATAACTTCAAGCTAGAAATAACTCATACTTACACATCACTTCTGAGATCTATAGGTGACGTCCCCCTTCCCTGATTGACAAAAAGTCAGGTTAATGAGATGGTCTCAAATATATTGTGCAGCTACGTCGATTAGAAAAGGATGACACGCGTTGGTGAATTCATTAGCGTAAGCATGTTGGGGCTTATGGCATGGGAGGCACGCGGTGGGCATATTTAGTTAAGAACATAAACTAGCACAGCTACATAATTGTGACTGATGAAGGTCGAAAGCTATATTTACTTTATTAAACTTAATTTTAACATAAATTTTAATTAGGTTAGTAAATAAAATCTGATATATTCATTCAATATGACTGTGCTAGTATATGCAGGAGCATCATACAAGTTCCACTTGCATTTTCACTTGGCTGGATATTGACAATACCTGTCCAATCTTATGCGAGCAATTTCGTGAACAACACAGCTGAGTTCATTGAGCCATCGTGAAGAATGCAGCTAGGAAGAGACACTTGGTATTATATATTACTAAGGTATGTACAATATGAAACATGTGGACGGCTCTTGAGGAAAACGCGGGGACAGGTGAGGAAATTAGTGGTTAATAATCCAAACGTGGTAATGTTAAACGTTAATCATTTAAATGTGGCAATCATATAGTGCTATAGTAATTTTTTAGTGCTATAGTAATTTCTTAATATGATTAGGTAAATGTTAAAAAGTAAACAGGTTAATCGATGCATTAAAAAATAGAAGGAGATTATGAAGAGTAAATCACATTCATTGATTTGGGAGGACGACTAAGAATATTCCAGCATCTTTAATTGTTAGCCATCATATTAGAATTTTAGATTAAAAGATGATTAATTGTGTCCATTACCAATAGGTATAAGCCTTTCAGCCTAATAAAATACTTAACACATGCACCCATGAGAGACATAAGGCCTTTATGCATGTATTACATTTACCTCTAGATAATTCCAAGGAAGGAGCCCAGGAGATGGACAATCACTTGTCCTTTGTTAGCACGACGGAGAATGATGAGCAGTGCATAGACGAGCGATTTTTCTCTGTTATTGTTTTCCACCAAGAATGCTGGATTTTGACTCTCTGGTCGGGATTCTGTGATGTTGATATTCATGGAACATGACGTAATTGTTCTAGGTTTAGTGAAAATCGTGGAACGGAGCGGTTGAAAGGATAGATTCTCGAGGTACTTTCTGTATCTTACCTCGAATCGCATTTGACTCCCTTTGGACTGTGAAATGAAAATTCTGGCAGAAATTCTTTAAAATGGATTTTTTATGGTTTTCCTTGTTTGAGGGGTGGGATGTTTTTGACATCTTTGGCGATGGGTAAAAATGTTTTCGACCCTTATATATTGGGAGCTAATATGCGCTCGTTCCAAGTTTGTAGCCTGGGTCATCTTGGGGCTCCCAGCCTCCCTCTTCCTTTTAAACTACAATAGTTGGTTTTGTTGGTGCTGGATATACTGGCACCGGGTCAATAGCTACTAGTGCTTCCCTGAATAAGCTTATGTTGTTCGTTGCAAGCGGTGGAAAGTTGAAACATTTACACAACGAAGGGGTTTTGGCTTCTGACAGTAGATGCCGACAGATTCAGATGTTGTTCCTTCAGAAGATTATAAGATTCTAATTGCAGATATTGCTTGTACGAAAAACATTCCTTCCTTCTTATGGTTGCGATGGCAGGTTGCTGGTATAGATCTGAATATATTTTGTTTTTGTTGATTGTGGGAATGACTGTGGAATTGGAAAATTGCAGAATCCAACTTATCAATATAAAATCATAACAAATAATATATGGATACATTATCATAATTGTCATCTAAACACTTCTATTCCTGTAATTCAAGTTTGTTAAAAATATTACTATTTTTGCTTGCAAACATAGGCATACAAAATTAAGACACAAGGGCTAAGACACAAGGTCAATTAACATGATATATTTTCAATCAAATATGTCTAACCTGGGAAAATCCGATGATTGAACCAATATAAAATTGAAAGAGGTGATACCCACATCAGAAACGATGTAAAAAAGAACTTGGACAAGACATTGGATGACGTGGTTTGTACCTGCAATATTGAAAAAAGATCCCGATGTTTCAGGCGATAATCATGCGAGTGAAATATACAAAATATTGTCCTTGACAACATTGTGAATGAGAAAATAAGTTGAAAATGTGTCATTAAATCTTAGGCAGGTCATCGGATAGATTTGAAAAAATAACTGGTGAATGTGGGTAGCAATTGGGAAAAGCAGGCTATCCAGTGTCAACTATACTCCTCTGCAATTCAGAATACATCACATCTATCTATCTGTTTGGTTCCATATTCCATATGATGCACTACATGTCCAATGTCCATATAAAGACAAATCAATTCCATGCATAATGCATCTACTGTTGCTCAAAAAGCTCCAAAATCTTTGTACTTCCACTGTTGGAAAAAGATTGCCATTCATCCATCTCATTCATAATGTAAAGCTCCAAAATCTTTGTACTTCCACTGTTGGAAAAAAATTGCCATTCATCCATCTCATTCATAATGTGTTTAGATTAGGATGATTTTTCCAAGGTTCTGGAAAAGTACTGTTTTCCAAGACTATTTTACTACACTTACCATAAAAGTTTATAACTTTTGTCCAGCCTTTATCCGATTCCAGTATTTGGTCATTTTCGAACCAATTCCAGAAAAGTGAATTTAAGTTGCAAAACAAAACATCCAGACAAAAATAGAAGAACCTGAAGAGATCAAACGCAGAGCACACAAGCAAATAACCCACAAATAGATTGTATTGCTTGATTGATTAAACCAGATACATCTGCCTCGTATTTATAGAGGCTTTAGAAGACTCTAGACAATCTAGAGAGTTCTCGCAGCAGAAATATTTGGAACCGTGCTGTCACTGTCGGTGGGCTGTCAGTGGAACTTTCTAGAAATTTAGTGGTTGAGTATAATGTTCTGATTTAATGGCGGTAGAAATTACGTATTCCAACACTCCCCCCTAATTTCTACTACTAATTACATTTAACATTTATAATGCCCAATGCTTCTCTTAAATACTCAAATTGATCTTGTGCTCATAGCCTTTGCAAGTTGCTCCTTTGATCTGCAATGTCTCCTTCTTAGTGAATACATGTCTTGGTGAGGTCTTTATCTGAGTCATGTCATCATATTCAATTCATATCTTCATATGGTTGGGCTTCCTTCAATGTGCTACTTTATTACAGAACACACACTCACTTGAGTTTCATCATTTTTGCTTCTTCTTTTGTACCTGCATAACATTAATTAATCCTCGAACTTTTGCGTCTTCCTTTTGCACCTGCAAACAACTGATAATTGATGTCCATATAAAAAGAGATCCATCTACCAAGATACATGGGTACCATCCGCTGTACTCGCCAGTTCTCTAGGTATCCTTTTCACATACATGGTTCATCAATACATTAAACTCCTTTAGTCATAATTTGGTCCCAACTCATACTCCGAGATTACTTAATCTCACAAGTCTTCCCCTTAATCAAAGATCTAACTTCTCCAATCACCATCAAACTTAGATACAAGTACACCTCACCACCCTCGTACCTATCTAGTGGTTAATTCCATAGCTTGATGCCACATCCACTCTTTATGCCTAATAGGGATACACTCTACATGATCACTCTAATCCATGTAGGCCTGTCTCAACAGGGCTTACTAAACGCTTGGGGAATATAGCTTGCCTTGCCTATGGTTAAGCTTTACAACTTAAAAACCTCTAGGGTGTCGGGTACTACCGATCATGCACCCCTTACATCATATATGCATCATTTCATCTCAGGTACAAAAATTCCACATTCTTTACTAAATGCCCAACAAATTACAAGCTCATTACATATGAACTCATTCAATATGCCCAATAAGCTCATTGCTTATTATCACTATACATATCCTAACACAACAGATGCCAAATTTTATCCAACTCCAATTTGAAATCACACATGACTCATACACTTGATCTTGACCTTCTCTCACTTAAACTTTCACCTCTTACAACTTTACTTAAGTTTCTCTAAAACCCACATGACCATTCATGTTGACTCCCTCTTCTCCTCTTTTATGCAGACAACACATCCCATGATAAATTTCTCCTTTTCTTCATTACTTTGTGCTCATGCTAACTTCCCAAATGGACAAATGGTAGTATTTTCAAACTAATAGAAGTTAACTACTTAGTCCTATTGCAAACAGAATATGAACTCTCTCGGGGTATTTCTTGACAATGTTTTTGAAACCGATTTGGGGTTTGATAGAAAAAAAAAACTTTCACATAGATAATTTTTTTTTTTTAATTTACCAAATGTTAGCAGGCCTCAACTTCATTAGAGCACAGTGGCATTGAAATTCGAACCTGCGCCCAAACTCTCCTGAGATTCCCCCATCTCGACTGATCAAAGTGCAGCAAACCCTTTCAATGGGTTCGGCCTCTCCCGCGCACGGACCTGTCGGATGCCGAACGAATGCCTTGCCTGCTGAGATTTTTTCTTCAAGACTTCGCCATGGCCGGCCGTTTGCCGAAAATGATCCCACTGTCATTGTCGATCATAATCTGGTCGATGCCATGGAATCTGGCGCCCACATCAAATCGCCTCCTGCGATGCCAAGGGTTTGCAGCTCGCAGTGTTCTCCAACTGCTCACGAACTGAACCATGATGCATGCAACGCCTCTGCTCTTGTTCTCCTTCCGGATCTTCCTCACATCCCGCTGCAGATCTTACTCTCCTTACACGGGCTCGGCTGGTGCAGGCTTCCGAGCTGCCTTCGTGTTTAGTTGTTCACGGGACGTCTCTCCCTGAGCTCTCACTGTTCTTCTGGAAGCTGCGGCTTCCTCAACTCTCTGATTCTCATAGCAACAAATTCTTCAGCTCTCACGCTAACCTGAGCATCACGCAGGACCTCTCCTCAGCTTACTCTGCGGCCTCTTCTCTGGCTCAGTAGATTCTCAACAATTGCAGCGTCTTCTTCTCAACACAATGCACAAGATACTCTCAACCTCATGGCACTCAGGGCAGCTCAATGCTTAGCGTTCAACTCTTACTAAGAACAGAAATGGGGTGGCTCAGTTGTGGCATTCCTAAGCTCTCAATGCTTTATGCGGACGCTCTTCAGTGCTGGGCGACTCCTCTCAGGATCCTGGGCCCTCCCGTGAGGGAGTGAGACCCAGATCCCTGCTCTGATACCAATATGAAGAGATCAGACGCAGAACACACAAACAAATAACCCACAAATAGATTGTATTGCTTGATTGATTAAACCAGATACATCTGCCTCGCATTTATAGAGGCTTTAGAAGACTCTAGACAATCTAGAGAGTTCTCGCAGCAGAAATATCTGGAACCATGTTGTCACCGTCGGTGGGCTGTCAGTGGAACTTTCTAGAAATTTAGTGGTTGAGTAGAATGTTCTGATTTAATGGCGGTAGAAATTACGTATTCCAACAGAACCAGTGCATATAACAGCCTGCACTATTGGTTTTTACAGAAAATAAAGAAGAACCACTGAGTATAACAACCTGCAATATTGTTTTTTAGAGAAAATATAGAAAAACCACTGAATTTGTTTTAGATAAAATGTAGAACCACTGCATTTGCTTTTTAGAGAAAATATTGAAGAGCCACTTCATATAACAGCCTGCGATATCTTTTTAGACCAAATATTGAAGAACCACTACATATAACAGCCTACAATATTCTTCTTTAGAGCAAATAGTACATATAAAAGCATATACATGAACAAAATCATTGTTTTTTGTTTTTCTTCTCACCTGAGTACAAACACTTTGATTCATTCCATCTTGAACAGTTCTTGAATCCATTATTGTCTATAACTGATACCATTAGAAACCAGACTCTTTATGTAAATTAATTAAAAATTGCAACAACTACAAGATCCACACAATGTATGGCCTTTTGTTTGATTTTTTGTTTTTCAGAAAAAAGGAAACAAAAATGCAAAAGCCCAGATCTGAAAAACGTTTTTTTGTTTTATTGCAATTTCTAGTATCCACCTAAAAATCGAATTTCCAGGCAATCACCAGATTTACAATAAAATCAATGGCCACTTTCGAACCATTACCAGAAAATAGAAAAATTCGACAATTCCCAGAAAGTGATTTACTATGTGAACAACATCATCAACGAGGAAAGAAAACATCTCACAATTAAAAAATGGGCAACTTGTAAATTCTAGCCCATGGGAGTGTGGCCTAGCGGCAAGCAGAAAGGTGACCGGGTTTGTTGCAGATTCTCTTTCAAATGCGGGTATTCTGATTCCCTTTGGTCATATGATGATTTCAGAAATGCAGGGTTAGGAATCCTATGACTTCATTCATCAGCCTTTCCTGGATGGTCTGCCTCTCCAAGGCAATTAGCTCAGGTTTTCTACATGTCGCTCGCGAGGCTTCTTCATGTTCCATCTAAGCAGTGTTTATGTGTTCCACTTAGTTTACTTTGGAAGATGTGGTGTGAGTTCGTATGCTCACACGAGTATGGTTTTTTTCTTCAGATATTTGATGCTCTGATCTATGTGAGCCATGCAACTTAGTTAGGAATAAGAAGAGTTACATGGCAGCAATGTGTCATTCCTTCTTCAGTGCTTTCTAGCCAAAGTATGCATCTGGGTTTGCTTGCTGCTGCAGCTCATGCTGTTGCCACAAAGATCATGTTTTACATTTTCTATAATCCAAGGTATACTTCATAACTAATGGGGGGTCTTTGTATTGGGGTCTAGAACTGATATAACAACTGGATGGGTAATATGCTGACTAGCATTAAATAGATATGGTAGCTGAGTAAAGTCTGATGAAAATGTGTATATTTAGTTTCTGATGAAAATGTGCATATTTAGTTCCTATTATAGTTTAATGAAATTATTTAATGAAATTATATAGCAATACCATTGTATTATGAATCTTAATATTTTTTGTTGTTTTAAAAATGGCTTAAGTTGTTATTTGCATGCCCAATTCTAACCGGAATCTTAATATTTTTTGTTGTTTTAAAAATGGCTTAAGTTGTTATTTGCATGCCCAATTCTAACCGGGACACATTAGTGTAATATCACTTGTTAAAATGAGTAAACTGTGAAATGCAATGGCCATTATGGTATTAGTCGAATAGGTATCTTTATTAAAAATCCAAATGTTTCTCATACATTTCTTCCCAATACTACTTAGTCATTTACTTTTAGATATTGCAATTTCTTCCGAGTACTACTCCGTCATTTACTTTTAGATATTGCAATTTCTTCTATTGGAAAATGTATTTCTTAAGAAGCCTTAATAAATTTTGATGTAAATGCATTTATTAAAACTGCTGTGATTCAAGAGGGGTCCATTTGATTCACCATCATTTTCTCTATACATTTTATGGTTTTGAAATCACATAGTAATATTTTCAATTTCATTGTCGGCAGGGACATCGCCACTTCAGTGGCTTGTTATTTAGTAGTCATCCAAATAAAGCTAGTCAAATTTGAAACGATAGTCATCGAATTAGAGTTAGTCAAATTTTAAGCACCATTCAAATGCCATTATGATTTTTCACAATATAAACATTAATAATAAATTTAAAATATATGAAAAAATAAAATTAACATGTTTTTTAATGAAAAGCAAATGAGTTTCAGACTTTAAAGGGTGCAATTGATTTGTAATTAATATCATTTGTAATTTATGAAATTTATGCTAAGCATGTGTTTTTTACATTGATTATTTCAATTGATGTTGTAATTAATATCTGAAATTTATACCATGCATGTGTTTTTTACATTGATTATTCACTATATTCCTCACTAGTGATCCAAATAGCATCCTTTAAATTTAAAGTATTATGCAATTGTCATAGTGATTTGTGTTGTGTTTAGATATTAATTTTTCAAATATAAAGATAAATAATAATAAATTTAAAATATATGAGAAGATGAAATTGAAAGTATTGTGCAATTGTCATTGTGATTTGTTTAGATACTAATTTTTCAAATATATAAAAAATAAATAATAATAAATTTAAAATATACAAGAAGATGAAGATAATATGTTCTTTTAAATGATATTAAGTTCAATTAAAATTTATTTATTTATAAAAATATATATTACACATAAATTTATTATACATTTTTAAAATTTTATTATTATTTAAAAATTATTATTATTATTTAATTAATATAATATTTATTAATAAGTAATTATTGATTGTGCTTGCACGGGTGTAGATCGATTGGCATGTGCCGTGTAAATGGAAGGAAATATGTTTGATTTTCACCTGCCTTTACTTGTGCTTCATACTTGTGGGATGTGTCGGGCACCTCGGGTTATAGTGGTAGAGTTGTCGATTCCCCCAATATAAAAATTAAAAATTAAAAAAATTATTAATTTTTAAATAACATTAATAAATTAAATATTATTATTAATTTTTTTTATAAAATAAAATTAATAATATAAAATTCATATTATGATTCGATGACACTAAAAAAAACGAAATATGTTTAATATTTTGAATTTGTATAATTTTTAACTTGCACACTGTGATCTCTAACTTTTACACAATGTCAACAATTAGTATAAAATTCATATTATTATTTTTTTTGTAAGTTAGGGAAATATATTGAATCCTGCTAAAGATAAAACATTACAGATGTCAGAATATCCTGAGAGACTGTGGCAACATCGCCTTGGTGGGAAACTGATTTTGCCACATGGTCATGGAGTTTCCAATTGTCCATGCAATTTTCAAAAGATGTGCTAAGCCTAGAGCTAGGATGCCACGTATCTTTGGAACCCAATAAACTAAATTGTCTGGAAGCATAAAAACTTGAGAAAAATGAGAAAGTTGGGATCAATCGAATCTGAGGTTAGTCTTTTGTTCTTTCCATTGGTCCTACGTAGTGTCCTTACCTAGAATCCTTGTGTTCGGGATGGTATGCTAGAGATCCCAAAGAAGAGACTCCAAAAGCTCCTCGTGACAAGCCCGACTATCATCCATGTTCAACAACTCCTTGATGGATCACTTGACGTCCCTGATTGATCTATGGATGAAATCTAAAGAATTCTTCAAATTCTTCATCCCATCGCACCGAGAACAAGCAATTGGGGGCGAAGGGGGTGGAGGAGCATCATATGATGAAGAGGGGGAGGCGAGAGAGGGGAGAGGGGGGGAGGCAGGAGGGAGAGGGGGTGGAGGTTGGTGGATGGGTTGCAGCTCTAGGATGAGCTTAGGAGCAAAGTTGAGGGAATTGCCAAAGATATTGAACCACTCGACAAAGGAAGTAGTTTTGGAGTGGTGGCATGGTCAGGAGGGTGGTTCAGAGAGAAGTCACGGTTAGGGTCAGGGGGTGGTTCCAGAGTGGAGGAGTGGATAGGAGCATGAGGAAATCTCTGAGGACATTGCCTCCATGACCCCTCGAACCTCAGCCTCTTGCTGCATACCAAGCTGCCTCATGCTTTGACTTACCTTGTTGGTGAGGCATCGAGACTATGGCCAGGAGAGGAGGGGAGGGAGAGAATAAAAGAAGGAGATGGGGGAAGAGCTCAAAGCAGAGGTGGAGTAGAGGAAAAATGTCGATCCAGACCCAAAGAGAAATACACACTTGCGGGTGACTGCGAGGAGCGGGAAACAGATAGCGTGAATGAGCCATGAGTTTCACCGACGCAAGCCAAAAACCATTGATACGGGGAAAATGATGGGATTGGTTAGGAAGCTAGCCCATAGCATTTACCACCTCTACAAGCTGGAGCTCCATTACCATAAACTGCTCTGTGTGAAAATGAATGCATGGGTACGCCGATCGAAATGATAAATGCATGGATTAAATGCATGGAGTAGGTGCAGGCTGCAGTGGCATGGTGTGGTGTGGGTTGTGGCTAGGTGTACGCCCATCTGTCCATGCACTCATCGATCCTGATGACACCCCATCCGTGGGTATAAAATTCATATTATTATTTGAATCATAAAATGTTATTTATATGATTTCCAACTTTCACAATGAAATCAATTAGCATAAAATTCATATTACCACATTTTTATTTGGTATTTTAAGTATGCGTGACTTCGAATATTATTGAGTAATTATTATTTTTATATAATTTAAAAAATTATAAATATAAAATTATTATTTTTTATATTTAATATTCATCTTTTAATTAAGTTAAATGTATGGAAAAAATTACAACTATAATGATAAAAACAACTCCAATGTATCCGAAAATAAGAAATAAATATTATTATTAAATAAAAAATAAATATTCTAATTAAAAATATTAAGTTAAAAGAATCCAGGCTCCTTATCCATATTTACAAAATCAAATCAGATATACATGTATTCAATCTATTACAAATGAAAACATGAATCATCCTTTCTTAATGGCTCCAACTTAATATTGTTGGTATCCCACAGCCCGTAGTCGCCCACGCTCAGAGATCCAAAGAGAAACTATCATATATACTCTCATGGTGATAAGGTTTGTTGACAAATAAAAACATGTATGTGTCAAAAACCCCATCAAATTAACAAAAGACAACAACCTAACAAGTAGTACCCCATCCCACAGACTCAATCAATTTGCAAGACGAAAAGCCAGCAGTCATCTTAGGTCCCATCGTAGAAGATAGAGATGATTCATCGCCTACCTTCTACACATCACTGAGCATACATGATAAGGTACTGCATAATTTTTTGATGGATTCAGGAGCCTCTCATAATCTCATGCCCAAAATTGTCATGAAGGAACTAGGACTGGAAGTCACCAAAGCATACCGTGACTTGTATTCTTTTGATTCAAGGAGGGTGCAATGTCTTGGGGTATGTTAGCACCGCCATTTTTCTTTCCATTTTAGAGTCAGTTTTAAAGTCACGTTGTGACCCATGCGCTTGAACATGTGAAGTCAGGTATGTAACACCATGAGTTTGAAGTCAACAAGTGTTCGATTAGCCCCTAAAAACGGGAAGGGATGTTAGATTCAAAACTTGTATAAGAGGTACGGGTATGTCTTTTCCAAAAAAGTCGAGTCTTATTGAGAAACCACTCTCTATGTGCCCCAGGTCAAGTCAAGTGGATAATAGATGTCACATAGACAAGTACAACAATTATTATTAGTTCATCATGGAGGTCAAGGGAATGAAAAATCACGGCGTTCGTATCATGCATGCCAAACGAGCCTTATCACATGTATCCTACATGCAGGGATTTTACATGGAAAACCTTCAACTTGACCTCGAACATCTCGTCGCCATGAATTCGTTGTCTTCCAACATGATTTCCTCTCCTTTCCAATTCGTTATAAATCTCGGATGCTCAACATTCTCTCTAGTCGTAGAACCATTCCTAAACTCTATTTTCAATTTTCCTTGCCAATCTAGCTTGTTCAGAACCTTCCCTCCTATGCGTTTTTTGGATACACTACATGTAGAGTTCACCTTGGTCACGCTATGGTGACCTCTCAGAGTGCAAGGAAAGGCACCCAAAGTAGCATAAATGCAAGGTCTGAGCCCCAAAGGGACTTGAATTCATTCTCACCTGTGGGAGGCATTCTCAAAGACGTGAAAGGAACTATTCTTTTACCTGCAAAGAAGACCAAATCAAATCATGGAAAATATGAAACAAAGGGATTCACACAGGAAGGGAAGAAAGTAAGAGACCCCTCTCCCTAGCAACAAATGCCTCGGAGGAGGGGGAGGCTGAGAAAGAACCAGGAGATCATGGAAGCTCGAATTTCAGAAGAACCGCACGTCAGATTGATAGCTGAAGAACTACTTAGACATGCCATCCGACTAGAACCTATTGGGGGATCGAGAAATGAATATAGGAGAAGAACAAGGACAGCGTGCATCGTAGGAGAAAATGATCAAGTGCCATCTCAACAACTGAAGAAAGAAAAGTTGGTTATCGCCGAAATCTATCAGGAAAACATGGAATTAAGGTGACAGCTAGCGACAAAGGCTACAGAAGCATCCGCAACACAGGGTCACGAAGGGAATGTGTCATGGTTGAAAAGAAAGCTCAGAGAGGTGCAAGACACCATTGTACAACTGCGAGAAACATAGAGACTGATGGAAGAAAGGCATGCAAAACATTCCAGAGAATGCGAAACGACCGAGAAGGAATCTTGCATAGCTCTCGCCAGCGTGTAGGAAACACAAGTTTAGTTGGCACCCGTCTCTTCACCCACAAAGGATGAGACAAATCTTGGAAGTTTTTAATGATACGATTCTCTAAAGCATGCTACCATTTTGATAATGGCAACGACGATCTAACAACCACTTACTGTGCCCAGTTCTCAACAAATGATCACATCACATAAATTGAAGCCGTTATTTATAAACAACAAGCTCCTGACAGACACCTGTTCATGGGCACACCAACTTAAAGGGACAGAGTGACACATCATTTCTCCATGTCAAATCCTGAACGATGATAATATCCCCGTGGAAAACTTGCAAACAGTCATAAGTAAACATGTGTGATTATTGTATATTTTTGGAAAACACTATGTGAAGAGTCTCCAACACATGTTGCTCAGTTTTCCTAGTTATAAGGGTTAGTAGTTAGGAAGCAGGGTAGCCCAAGTGGCACCCTCGTTTATATATTTCATCTTTTCAATGTAATCCAGGTTGGTTGGAAGATTTGGTAGACGATAACTATTGTATGTGATCTTAAGTTTTGACAAGAATTTAATGCAAAGGTCGTGGGACTTGATGAAAAGATTCTAGTTGTAATAGTCAGATATATTGTGCTTCTTTATTTGTGTGCATGCTTTCCTGTTATCTGTATTTCATATCTCTTCTGTCTATTTCAAAACGAATTATCGAACCTGCAGATTCACTGTACAACGCCCCTTGCTCGCTCCACTTAGACAAAATGTTTTCCTCTAAAAGCTAACTCTGAATTCTCCCACAGTAGCGCTCCTGAGTCACTTCCTGTAATTGTTCCCACCACACATTATGGTTTTACATTGAAGGTTTTTGCTTGCCTAGCCTTATCCTCTTGAGTCCATTCACTGGGTCATTTGTCCCATTTTTCCTCAGGCAGACCACATAGCCCAAGTCTTACATTCTTGCACCAATATAACGAGAACCCATTATATCATAGGTGTTAAATATAGCAATTTTTTTCAAAGTCATATCCCACGTGGAGACTGCGTCACTTTAGAGAGAGCCCTCTCCAGATCCTAAAGGCTAGTTTTGGGTCTCAAAGTTGGTTGAAAAAGTGGCCTTCGTCGTCTGTTTATCAACCGAACGGATTTATGGAGTGCTAACATTCTGGCATCATTGTCATGGAATGAAATTGAATAGATTTTCCCTGGGAGAACAACAACATTGTAGTTTGACCCCTGAGGGTAATAGAGGGACAAACATCCATATCAGCTGAAATCCTTACCGTAGAAAATCTAGTCCAAACAGACCAGTATTTCGAAGTAGAAAAGTTCAGGAAACCTGACTCCAAAGACGATTTACACTAGAGGGAATACTAACCCAAACCCCTCAAAGCCTGTTTACGACCCCGAGAAGATTTTACGCAAGGATATAGAGAAAGCGTCGAACCCATTCTACTACCTAGACAGAAGCCTATCCTTGCCCAAATATGACGCGCAAAGCATTGATGAGCTTGATTTTGACACATTCTTTGAGAAAAATCTGTTCCAGTCTAAGTCAGAAACCAGTTTGGACGAGACTATTTTCAATGCAAATAAATGTTGAACCCTAGTATCAAACAATATCCATGAGAATCTGAATCCTTTTAGGGCTGTGGCCACTAGATTCTCTCCCCTCATCCTGTCTGTCCAATTACATGACTTACCTCAAAATTATAGCCATAGGATTAGGCTCTACGATGCTAAGGGAAATGTTTATTCTCAGAGGCACCTGGATTGGTTTAATGATTTCATCGACCTAGAGGAGGTGGACTACGCAGATGAAAAAATGAGGTTGTTCGTGCAAAGCCTCTCAGGAGATGAAAGAAAATGGTTCAAATCCCTCTGGACCGCGAGCATTTGGGACTTTGTCGCATTTCAGATGTCATTCCTAGATAGATGGGGAGACAAGAAAAACCATTTGCAGTTGCTGACACAATAAAATAAGATGAAGAAAGCACTGGAAGAGACGGTGCAGGAATTCTTGGACCGATTTTTGAAGGTTTACAAATCGATCACTACAAAAGTCGAGCTTCCCCCTAGTGTTGTGCAGTTGCGATAGGCTGATTCCTTCAAAAATGATTTCTCCTTGTTTTTAAGAGAAAGAAGATCAATGAATATAGATGTTATAATGATCAATGTTGTCAAATTAAAAATGATGGCATCAGGAAAAATAAAACCAAGGTTCAACCGAGGCGAGAAGAGACCCCAGGGTGATGCAAAACCATCGACAATGTGGTCCTTAGATGATAAATTCGACATGATGATGAATACCATGGAGAAGTTTATGGAGAGAGTGTCCATGGGAAACATACTTGTTTCCTGAGAATAGAACGACCCACCTCCCATAAATTAGAACCTTAGAAGAGGTCAAATCCCTCAAATCAGACAGAGGGAACAGAAAGAGAAAAGGGATCAAGGTGACTAGCAAATGATACCTCCTTTACAGAACAACTACACGGATGAGGATTTCAACCAGACATTCGATGACCAGATGCATTTTTGTGATGAGCAAAACCTGCGCGTGTTCTTGATGAAGAGCGAGCATGATCAGTATATGAGTAGGAGAGAAGACTTCATGCCAGAGGATGACGATGATATGATACTAAAAAAAGATGATGTGTCATCTTGGGAGATGGAAGAGTTCAGGAAATTCTATCAAAGCGCCATCATGTAGTTCCAGAAGAGGTACAACCTCTGGAGAAAAGACTTTCCTATCGAGTCGCAACAAATGAACCCCATAAGGAAGCCTCCGGTGGACACTCCTTCCACAAGCCGAACAAGGTCGGACAACGCAACCAAGGACACAACAAAGAAAGATAAGTCGAAGGTGGAGGTCCCTAAGAAATCCCCGGAGATAGGATGAGAGGCGAGCGGAAAAGAGATAGAGAAAACTTGTCCACCTTTCAATTTTGAACACGAGATGGCCAAAATAAGAATCTTTGTCCCATTAAACGAACTTATTATAAATGAAGATTATCGGGAACAAATCATTAAAATGATGAAAATGAGAGGGACCCCCGATACTCTGAATATTCAATATGATCACCCCTCCATCCTTTTTGGTTTGCACGTTGAAGAGACAAGAGATACTGAAGACGTCCCTCCTTTCTATGTCAATCTGAAGATCCATGACATGAACCTTCATAACACTATGTTGGATTCTGGAGCATCGCACAACCTCATGTTGAAGGTGATCATGAAAGAACTAGGTTTGGATGTCACCAAACCATACAAATACCTTTTCTCGTTTGATTCGAGGAAAGTCAAGTGTTTGGGCCTTATCAAGGACCTAGTTGTATCATTGGCTCAAATCCCCTCTAATAAAATGCTCATGGACGTGGTCATCGCAGACATACCCCCAAAATTCGGCATGCTACTCTTGCAGACATGGGCTGTGAAGTTGAAGGGAACATTGTAGATGGATATTTCATTTTCCATTATCCCTATTTTTGGCCATGACAGAAGTTGTACAAAGAAGTGTTGTTGAAGTACATGGTAAGCTGCAAGATGTAGCCACACAATCCTCCCATATACATCGTCAACACTGAGGTGGGGTCTTCTATATTCTACAATGACCTGAATTTCGAAGAGGAATAACTAACAGCCATTGTAACAGTAGACGAGGAGACCGCGCGGGAAACAACAGAATGCACCGACCCAAAAGACCACGTGGAAAATAAGGTGTGGAACATGATTTTTGATGATGGTTTCAATAGAGAAGGAGTTGGGGCTAGTGTATGGGTGCACCCCCCTAAATAAAGAATGAAGTTGTGCTCATAAAATCTTGCGTTTGAATGCACTAACAACATGACCGAGTATGATGCACTTATCTTGGGATTACAAGTTTTGAAAGAATTGGGTGCGTAGAATATAGCAGTGCATGGATACTCCAAGCTGATAATAAATCAAGTAAAGGGTGTATACCAGACCAAACACCCTAGGCTGAGAGTGTACAAGAATTTTTCTTTGGACCTCCTCAAAGGATTCTCAGAATATGACCTATCTGCTATCCCTAGAGAGAAAAATCAAATCGTCGATGCGTTGGCCACCTCGGCCTCGGTTTTTAATATCCCCTTCTTCCCAAACAAAAAGTATGAAATTGAGGTTAGGAACAAGATGGCAGTGCCTGATAATATCAAACACTGGAAAGTGTTCGATGATGACAAACAAGTGGAAATATTCGTTCTTATGAGCGACGAGTTCACTAATACAAACATTGACTAGGAACACTACGATGACGAAGATGAGAGCATGAATACGCGTAGTAACGATGACCCTTTCCAAAACCAGATCACGGGAAGGAACATGATACAATTGAAAAATAATATTATTCCAAAGGGGTTGGTGCCGCTGGAAAAGATGTTTGACAAGAATTATGTGGCTAAGAACCCCAAGATCACTGCAAGTGAAGAAGACATGGAATACTACACCATTGGGACTGAGGAGAACCCGAAGATGGTAAAATTATCTAAGACACTCAGTCCAGAGGTCAATAAGGACTATGTAAATCTCATGAAATATTTCTCGGACATCTTTGCATGGAGCTACGATGACCTGAAAGTGTATGACACGAAAGTGATCCAATATGTTATCCCTCTCAAGGAAGATCATAAGCCTTTCAAACAAAATCTGAGACAGATAAATCCGATGTTGTTGTTACTGATTGAGAAGGAGGTAAAGAAGATTTTCGACGCTAAAACTATTGTTTCTTTGAGATTCTCGAAATGGGTAGCTAATTTGGTACCTGTGAGAAAGAAAAGAGGCAAGATAAGACTGTGTTTGGACTTCTGAAATTTAAATAAAGTGTCTCTCAAGGACCACTAGCCCCTTCCTAAAATGGACTGCATCCTGCAAAAGCTGGTGGGGTCTCAAAATATGTCTATGCTGGATGGGTTTTTAGGATATAATCAGATCATGGTCCACCCAAATGATAGAGAGAAAACGACTTTCACAACTCCATGGGGAACGTTCATGTATGCCAAGATGTTGTTTGGCCTGATGAATGTTGTAGCCACTTTTCAGAGGGCCATGGACATCATTTTTTATGATGAAAAGGAAAAATTCAATGTGATTTATCTAGATGGCATCACAATGTACTCTGCCTCCGACAAAAAACATCTTGAGCACCTAAAGAGAGTTCTTCAGAAGTGTAGAAAGTTTGACATATCACTAAATCCAAAGAAACTGCATTTCGTGGTGGAGGAGGGAAAGCTATTAGGGAACATCATTTCCAAGGAAGGCATTAAAATATACCCTAGCAAGTTTGAAGGGATCCTGACGATCGGCACCCCACGCAGTAAAAAGGAGGTGCAATCCTTCTTGGGAAAGGTAAACTTTTCGAGGAGGTTCATCCCAAACCTGATCGAAATCATAAAACATATAACTTGCATGCTCAGAAAGGGAAACGAGAGTAAGTGGAACCTGGGGGCCAAAAAGTCTTTCGAAGATATCAAAGTGGCACTAACCAAGGCTCCTATGTTAGCCAGCCCAGACTTTATGAAATATTTCCTCCTTTTTTCATTCGCCTCAGAACACACTATTGTCGACATACTGTTGTAGAAGGATGAGCACGATTTAGGGAAAGCCATAGCCTATTTCAGCCAGACACTACGTGACGCTCCACTAAGGTATGACATCATGGAAAAGAAGGCGTTTTCCTTAGTAAAATCTTTGAAAGAATTCAGGACATACATACTGCACTCCCATGTTATCGCTTGTGTACCCAGCTGTTCAGTAAAGGATATTCTGACTCAACCTGACTCGGAAGGAAGGAGAGGCAAGTGGATAGCGGCCATGTTATAATACAACCTTGAAATCAATCCTACAAAGTTGATCAAAGGTTAGGTTCTTGCAAAGTTGATGGCGCAGTCAGACTATGATGTTGTAGGAATGAATTTTATCATTGATATATCGAAATGCCCCCAAGAATAAAAAACTATGCAGGCGCCTCAACAATTCATTGATTCGCCATGGTAGGCAGACATCATCTATGTGCTAGAGAATCTCCAGGCCCCTCCAAGCATGATTAAGACTAAGTCCAGATTTCTCAATCTCAAAGCGGTTAAGTTCTACATCTTGGACAACTCACTTTATTGGAAAGATCCCAAGGGAATATTTTTAAGTTGTTTGTTGGAAGATGACATGAAGTGGGCCATACAAGAATTTCACAAAGGCCACTGTGGAGAACACCAGTATTGGAAGACCACTGCACACAAAATCTTGAGGGCAGGTTATTACTGGGCTGCAATTTTTTCTGACGTATATAAGGATGTATCCAGCTGCCATGAATATCAAATTTTCGACGGAAGAAGAAAGTTGCAGCCCCTTCCACTGAAGTCGATCTCAGTAGAAGCACATTTTATGTAGTGGGGTATAGATTTTATAGGAGAGATAAACCTACCATCCTCTGCAAAACACAAATGGATACTCACAGCCATCGACTATTTCACGAAATGGATAAGGGCGATCTCCACGAAACAAGCTACCGATGCAGTCATTATCCAATTCCTGGAGATGAACATTTTGACGAGGTTTGGGTGTCCCGTTGAGATTATTAGAGAGAATGCAGCTGCATTCAAGTCTAAGAGGATGGAGAAATTTTTCCAAGATTATGACATTACCCTAGGGCATTCCACACCATACTATCAACAAAGAAACGAGTTAGCAGAATCCTCGAATAAGATCCCGACCGGGATTATCAAAAGACTCTTGAAAGAAAACAAGACAACATGGAAAAAATAGCTTATCTACGCATTATGGGTAGACCAGGTCACCGCCAATAAATATATATCAATGTCACCTTTCTAGATCATTTATGGCACAAACACAATTTTCCCTAATTCATTGGGACCACCCATCAGGAAACTATTGCAAGAATAGGAGGTCGAGCCAAATGCTACATAGAGGAGGATTAATCAGCTAATTCACACATAGCAGGAGAGAGAGAAGATGTATAATCCAACACAGCTCCATCATGAAAAGATAAAGAAATCATTTGATAAGCGTTCTAAGCCAAAATATTTCTAGTTGGGTGACATAGTTTTGAGATGGGACACAAGAAATGAAGGTAAAGGGAAGCATACAAAGTTTTATCACCTTTGGACGAGTCTGTTCAGAATTTGAGATCATAGCGGAAAAAATGCTTATTTTCTAGAAGGATTAGATGGAGAAAGTTTTGATTGGGGCCCTGTAAATGGCAGGTTCCTAAAACATTCCCTGATAAAATAAAAAAAATTTAAGTCATTTTTCATTGTAAATAGTTGTTTTATTTTTCTTTGAGTCTGTAGGTCAACAGAAAATTGAAGCTCGAAGTGAAGGATCTAAGTTTATGTTGAAGTCTTAGAAGCGACGTCGATAGGTTTAGTTTGTTTGTCCCAGTGTCTAGAGGTCAAATAAATCCCAATGGTCAGGAATCTGGTCTATTGTTCTTTGCTTTCTCAGAACCTTCCATCCTGTGCATTTTTTTGATACACTGCACACAGAGTTCACCTTCTTCGTTCCATGGAGACCTCTCAGTGAGCAAGGAAAGGAACGCGAAGAAGCAGAACTGCAAGGTCCAAGGCCCAAAGGGAGTGGAATTCATTCTCACCTGCGATGAGCATTCCTAAAGACGTGAAAGGAACTATTATTTTACCTGCGGAGAAGACTAGATCAAATTGCAGAAAATCTGAAACAAAGGGATTCACATAGGAAGGGAAGATAGTAAGAGCCCCCTATCCCCATAAACAAATTCCTTGAAGGAGTGGTAGGACAAGAAAGAAACAGGAGATCATGGAAGCTAGAATTTTAGAAGAACTGTGCATCGGATTGATAGATGAAGAACTACTCAGATGTGCCATCTGGCTAGAACCTACTGGAGGATCGAGCCATGAAGATAGGAGAAGAACAAGGAGAGCGGATATCGTAGGAGAAAATGAGCAAGTGCCATCTCAGAAACTGAAGCTAGAAAATATGGCTATCACTGAACTCTATCAATAAAACATCGAATTAAGGCGACAACTAGCGACAAAGGCTACAAAAGCATCCGCAACGCAGGGTCGCTAAGGGAACATGGCATGGTTGAAAAGGAAGCTCAGAGAGGTGCAATACACCATTGTAAAGTTGCGAGAAATGTGGATACTGATGGAAGAAAGACATGGGAAACATTCCATAGAATGCCAAACGACCAAGAAGGAAGCCCGTGTAGCTCTCGCCAGCACACAAGAAAAAAAATTTTAGTTGTCACCCGTCTATGCACCCACAAAGGATGAGACAAATATTGGTAGTTTTGAATGATACATTTCTCTAAAGAACGCTACCATTTTTATAATAGCCACGATGATATAACAATTGGTTAATGCACGCAGTTAGGAAGCAGGGTAGCCCAAGCGACACCCTCATTTATATATTTCATCTTTTAGATGTAAGCCAGGTTGGTTGGTAGATTTAGTAGACGATAGCTATTGTATGTAATATAAAGTTTTCATCAGAATTTAATGAAAAGGTCCTGTGACTTGATGAAAATATTCTAGTCGTAACAATTGGATGTATTTTTCTTCTTTCTTTGTGTATGTGCTTTCCTGTTATCTTTATTTCATATCTCTTTATGTCTATTTCAGAATGAATTATCAAACCTGTGCATTTGTTGTACAACACCCCTTGTTCGCACCACTTAGACAAAACATTTTCCTATAAAATCTAACTCTGAATTCAGCCACAATGACGCTCCTAAGTCACTTCCTGTAATTTCTCCTGCCACACATTACGGTTTTACACTGAAGGTTGCTACTTGGCTAGCCTTGTCCTCTCGAGTCCAGTCACTGAGTCATTTGTCCCATTTTTCCTCAGACAGACCCCATAGCACAACTCTTACTTTCTTGCTCCAATATAACCAGAACCCATTATATCATAGGTGTTAAATATAGCCATTGTTTTCAAAGTCATATCCCGCACAGAGACCGTGCCACTTCTGATAGAGCCCTCTCCAGATCCAAAATGCTAGTGTCAAGTCTCAAAGTTGGTTGAAAAATTTACCTTCGTCGTCTGTTTATCAGTCGAACAGATTTACAAAGTGCTAACAGGGTCATCAAAGATCTGGTTGTGACCTTGTTTCATCTGCCCATGAAAAGTGTGGTCATGGATATTGTAGTGGTTGATGTTCCCCCAAAGTTTGGCATGTTATTGTCAAGATCTTGGATAAAAAGGATTGGGAGAACATTGCATATGGACCTCACATATGTTACTATTTCTATGTTTGGGGGGGAGCATAGAAGACTGTACGGAGAAGCTTATTTGGCCTATATTATTAGTGATGAAGTAGACCCCACCAATCATCCTATATTTTCCCTTGATATTGATTTGGAATCCATATTATTCCAGCTCACTAATGTCCCTGAACCTCCTCTTGAAATCATAAAATAGTCCCTTAATCTCTGTGAAGATTCTCCTCTAGTTACCTCTTTTTGGAAAATGTTCATTGATGGATCCTCTTCTAGGGAAGGTGTTTTTGTTGGAGTGTTCCTTGTTTCACCTATTCAACAAATTATATCTCTGTCATAGAAGTTAGAAGTTGAATCTACCAATAATGTGGTAGAGTATGAAGCTCTTGTTTTGGGTTTGATAGTTGCAAAAGATATGGGGATTGAAGAGATATCAGTGTTTGGAGATGTTGAGTTGATTGTCCAGCAGATCAGAAATATTTATCAATCCAAACACCCTCACCTCAGAAGTTAAAAAATGAATTATGGGACCTCATTGACAGTTTTTTCTCGACTTTCAACATTCCATTTATTCCAAGAGAAGAGAATGTCATGGCTGACTCTTTGGTTGTTTCATCAAGAAATTTCAAAATTCCTTTGCCACCCAAGCTTAGGTATGATATAGAAGTAAAATACAAGCCCTGTATACCTGACAATGTCAAGCATTGGAAGTTGTTTGAGGATGATCTTGAAATCAAAATATTCATGGAAACTGTGGATGAGTTTTCTCCATTACACATCGATCAATATCCTGTTTTTGACATAGATCCTCATGTTTATGATTTCCTGAAAAAGATTGTTGATCATCATATTGTTAAGACGCCTAGAAATTACATCACAAAGGGACTAGTCCCTCTGGAAAGGTTATTTGACATAAATTATGTGGCATCGAAGGGTAAAATCTCAAATGATGATGTTGATGTGACTGAGTGCAATATTGTCACAGAGAGGAATCCAAAATTTGTCAAGATATCAAGAAGCTTATCGAAGGAAAAAAGGGCCGAGTATACCAAGTTATTAAGACAATTTGTTGATGTTCTTTCCTGGACCTATGAAGACCTAAAAACATATGACACATTTGTCATTGAGCATAAGATCTTATTGAAAGAGGAGGCCGAACCATTTTGGCAAAAATTAAGACAAATAAATCCTATGTTGTTGCCTATTATGGAAATGGAGGTAAAGAAGATGTTGGATGCCCAAATCATTGTCCCTTTGAGATATTTTGAATGGGTGGCCAACCTGGTCCCGGTGAGGAAAAAGAGTGTAGAAATCAGACTCTGTGTCAATTTCAGGAACTTGAACAGAAGCTTCCAGAAGGACAATTACCCGCTGCCAAAGATGGAACACATATTACATAGGGTAACAAGTGCATCGATGATTTCCACGATTGATGTTTTTTCTGGTTACAATCAAATATTTGTTCTTCCCGAAGACAGAGAAAATACAACCTTCACCACTCCCTGGGGTACATTCATGTATGCCAAAATTCCCTTTGGATTCATGAACGAAGGAGCAACCTTTCAACGAGCCATGAAGATAGCTTTCATAGGGGAAAGGGATAAATTTTTGGTCATCTATTTGGATGACATTATAGTTTTCTCTAAGTCTGATAAAGGACATTGTGAACATTTGAAAAAGGTCTTCTTAAAATGCAGTAAATTTGTTCTTTCCTTAAATCCCAAGAAGTCATTGTTTTCCATCCAAGAGGGAAAGTTCTTGGGACACATAGTATCAGATGAGGGGGTCAGGATTGATTCAAGAAGGGAGGAATATATTCAAACCTTGTCACTTCCCAGATCTAAGAAGAAAGTCCAGTCTTTCCTAGGCAAAGTCAATTTTCTGAGAAGGTTTGTTTCAAATTTTGTTGAATTGGTGAAGCATATCACAACCATGCTCAGGAAGGGGAATGAAATAAAATGGACTGTTGAGTCCAAAAATTATTTTGAGAAAATCAAGAAGGCCTTGACTAAGGCACATGTTCTTATCAGTCTGGATTACTCCTGGGATTTTCTTATTTTTTCTTTTGCTTCTTTTGATACAGTGGCAATTGTTTTATTGTAGAAAAACATAGAAGCGCTGGAGCAACCTATTTCATTTTTCAATAGAACACTAAGAGATGCAGAGGTGAAATATGACATCATGGAGAAATAGGCCTATGCATTGGTGAAATCCCTCAAGGATTTCAAGATTTATGTCCTTCATTCAAGGGTTATTGCATATGTCCCTTCAGCTACTATGAAGGACATTCTCATTTAGCCTGACATAGATGGAAGAAGGAGTAAGTGGATTACCAAAATCCTTGAATTTGAACTGGAAATAAAACCCACCAAATTAGTTAAAGACCAAGGTTTAGCCAAGCTATTGGATGAGTCTAATTGTAAATATTTGGAGGTTGACTTCATCAACACTTTCTCAGAGAATCAATAGGCTAATGTTCTTGATAAAATCCCTCAGGATGACCCTCCATTGGCAGAATTCACCTGGTATATAGACATTGTATATTTTATGCAAGAGTTATGAACTCTATATGGAATGGGAAAGAGAAAGGAAAGAGCTTTAAATCTCAAATAAATTATATATTTCCTTATTGACTAGGTCTTGTACTAGAAATACCCTTTAGGTGTGCTTTTGAGATGTTTAGACCCATAGGAGGCCCAAAATATTATGTTTGATTTTCATGACAGCCTCTATGGGGGACATCATTTCTCGAGAACCACGTCCTATAAAATTCTCAGGGATGGGTAATTTTTGCCTACTCTATTTACTGATGTCTATGCAAAAGTCAGAGCTTGCATCAAATGTCACAAATTCTTTGGGAAGCAGCAGCTCAAGTATCTTCCATTAAAGCCTCTGGTAGCTTCAGGACCCTTTCAGGAATGGGGTCTAAACTTCATTGGGGAAATTCATCCCGCTTCAAGTGGTCAGCACAGATGGATCTTAACTGCAAGAGACTATTTCACCAAGTGGATAGAAGCTATTCCCACAAGGAGTGCTTCTCACAAAGTGATGATTTTTTTTCTTGAAGATATCATGGCAAGGTTTGGTTGTTTGAACAATATCATCACTAAAAATGTTGCATCCTTCAAGTCTAAGCCATTGATCAAATTCTGTGAGAAGTTCAATATTTCATTCACCCACTCTACCCCCTACTACCCTTAAGGAAATGGATTAGCAGATTCCTCTAACAAAATCCTGATAAACATCATCAAAGGACTTCTATAGGACAACAAGAAAGAATGGGATTCAAAGCTCAAATTTTCTTTGTGGGACGATCGAGTGACAACAAAAAGGTCCCTGGGTATCTCTCCTTTCCAACTTGTATATGGGACTGAAGCAGTTTTTCCTTCCCAACTCACCCTGCCTGTGGAAAAATTCTTTCAGGACTACCAAGGAGAACTTGATGATATGATCAAAAGAATTCATCAACTCGTAGAAGTCCAATAGACTAGAGAGTAGGCAATGGGCAGAGCGCATGACCGTCAACAGAAGATCAAGATATCTTTTGACAGGAATAGCAGAAAAGAATATTTCCCACTAGGAGATCTAGTGCCTAAGTGGGATGTGCCCAGACAGGATAGAGGAAAACATGGAAAATTTGAATCCCTCTGGATCAGTCCCTTCAATATTTCTGAAGCACTTCCAAACAACACTTACAAGTTGTAGATTTTTGAGGGTGATGAATTTTTTGGTGGCCCTGTAAATGGGCATTTTCTGAAGAAGTTCTTTATTTGAGCCATAAGTTTCTCCTATGTCTTTGTAAATATTGTTTTTCTTTTTCGTTTTCGTTTTTATGGGTGAATCCACAACCCAATAGAAGATGACTAGAGCTGCAAAAGAGATCTTATAGCCTCGCAGGGAGGAATCTATCCCACATGGAGCCTAATGTTATCACATGTTTCTATAGGGGGGATGTTCTTCCCTTGGTTTTGGACTCTATGTGACAAAAGGTGAAGAAAGGGGATAAAAACCCACTAAATGGCGCTTATCGTAAGTTCGTCGGGGTCGATGTCACTGTTTGGCATGTTGTGCCAAGAGACGTGTAGATATAGGTAGCTGATATTTTAGTTATCCATATCAATAGTTGTTGATCATATCGGGGACCCAACATGCATGAACGATAAAAATTGTAGTGTGGGCCGCATTTGAAACCATGGTTTTGTGGAGACTCTACGTGTCAGTCAGAGACACACATTGGGCCCAAAAGCAGTGAAGAATAAAACCACTTTTTGCAGCCCTGATATGCACATGTTTGTATAAGGCCCTATACGGGGTTGACAAGTGGCCACTCTATCCTACCAACAGTTGTCCCTCACTCCATCCCTCTCCTTTTTCTATCACATCCCCCACTCCCCTATACCTTTCGCTCCATGACACCTATCATCCACTCACCGTCCCACCTGTCACATCTCCCCTTCTCATCTCCCACCACCTGTGCCACCTCTCCCCACATCACCTCCATCCCATTACACCTCAGATCCCACTTGTGTGGCCCCAATGCTATCCTCAATTTCCTCTTCCCATCCACGTTGTCCACCTGACCATCTCCACGTCCACTATTCCATGTTGAGCATGCCAATCACATCATCGATTTCCACATCTACTGTCAGGACTTTTTGCAAGCATCCAACTTATATCCAGATGGCAGAATGTAGAGGCCGCCAAATTCCACAGGTGCAGTGTCGACTCGGGCCTTCTTGAACCCAATGAAGTAGTTATTGAAGTTAGTTGGTGGTGGTTGAACATCGTTTCCACCATAAATGGAAATCACGAGAAAGTACTGTCAGCAAGTCGACTCAGCTGCAGATCCTTCATGAAGCACGACTGTGTCTGATAAGAGCTCACTTATGATAGTAGACTGCATGTACAGTCTACTAGGAAGCATGCAGACTTGATGCTTTCAATGCAGAGACTCGAACTTGATTCCATAGTTTTTCTCTGAGTATATATGAGTCTTCCTCATATTTTGTTAGCGTCGATGGTTGAGCTAGGCTCCTGTAATGTAAAGTTTTAAAGAAACTCTGGTTCTTCTGGTTATGTATCTGTATTTGAGACTTATTGTTTAATGTACGTCAACTTCTTTTCATATCTCTGTGAATGGATATGTTAGAACACTTGAGCATGGAGGATCGAGTCGAGGGTAGTTGTGTTCTTATGATGCAGGTTTGATCATAATGACATTGCGACCAGTTTATGTTGCATGTTTTCCCTCGAATTTTGAATGAATCAGGCATGGATGATCCAACTGGGTTGTTGTCATTGAATTGTGATGTATCTTTGATTTCAGTTCAGTGATAATTTCATTTAGTCCCCTCAAACTCTGAACCAAGAAGATATTTCCTTCTGATCTTTTCTTCCTTAGTCTATTGGAAGATCGGATGCCCATAGAAGACCTCTTCATTTTCCTCAAGTTCGCAATCCTACTTACCCTTATTAAAACTTACTAACTCAAGTTAGATTGATACCTCACTTGCCTGTGCATTCCAACCCTGTTTCCTGAGTTAAAGCGATATAATATTGAGACTACATCCATTAGACCACCCTTTAAAACTATTCACTGTGGCATACACACTGATGGGTATTGGGATTACCTCTGCAACAATCCAAAGTTGACTTCCAGTGCTAACATTTCTAGCACCGTTTCTAGGGACGAATTGAATATTTTCCCTAGGATTGAATGACAAATATTACTGGTTCTGAAGGTGCATCAGAACTTATTACTTCAATATTTCAACTATGCACCTCACAAATCCACCGTGGTGACTCCATTGAGATGACTTCATTGTTTCAGTTGTGGCTTCCAAGGGCAGACACACGAGGTCCAATCCACAATTGCCTTTAGCAACACCTGAAGCTGACCCAGAAGAAATTCATCAAAAGATGAAAGATCCTTCAAGAGGGTACTTCAGCTGCTAAACCATGTATTTATGATGATTTTCACCATCCTCCTATAAAAACTCCAGTAATTGTTTCGCTTTCCTATTAAACCATTTGCTGGAGCTTCTAGAAGTTTAAATTTTGGGATTTTTCCTATTGATTTCCCCACCCCCAGTTTCACTACCCCTCCTCTTGTCAAATTTACTTCTTTTATATAGAGGGAAACCTCTATTACCTCGAGCCTTGAGGTGTTTTCTCCAGAGCCTTGGTTGTTTCCCTTTGTTCCCATAAGAACACCTCCAAACTCCCCTATCCGAGTTCCATCCCCTCCTAGTTCTTATTCTATTCACACTCCAATGGGAAGAGCCAATCCCCCCAGAAATAGAATGGACACTATATTAGCTTCCATATACACCCCTCTCATGTTGCCTCAACCTCTTAATTTCATCCCAGTCGATGGCTACCTTAAGAATCTACCTAAGTTCATGGGGGAGGGAGATATCACTACAGAGGAGCATCTTGTAGCTTTATATAGTTATGTTGATGACTATGTCATAGTAAATGAAGATGTGTGGATGAGGATTTTTGTCCACAGTATTGATGAAGAAGCCAAAAAGTGGTTCAGGGCCCTGACCCTTAGATCCATTGATGGGATTGAGGCTTTAGATGATATCTTCTTGAGACAATGGGGGGATAAAAATGACTTCATGTACTATATCACAGAGTTTGGGTCCCTAAAAAGACAAGAGGGAGAGTCTATCTCTGAATTCTCCAAAAGATTAAAAAAAAAGTACAATAAGATCTCTGCTGAGATAAAGCCTACAGAGGCCTCTGACAAAATCACAACTTCTAGTTCTTTTGACCCTGACTTCTGCCTCCTATTAAGAGAGAGAAGAGCTACCTCCTTGGCTCATATGCAAGATGTAGCCCTAGAAGTAGAGTCTAATATATTGGAAGTTGATCGACTCAGGAA
>JZKD02S1992760.1:259025-276715 GCA_000966675.3 Picea glauca | reverse complement strand
ATGAAGTATCCAAGCTACTCAAAACACTTTCAGCTAGAATTGAAAGGTTGGAATTAGAAGGGAAGCAAACATACATAAATCGTCAAAATGTTCATAATAGAGGCAACATCAAGAGGCCGAATAACAATGCTCCTCAGATTATGCAAAGATAACCTTAGAACTGAGATAGGGATGATACAAAAATCTAGACCCCTCTTCAAAACAACCTTGTTATAGATGAGGGTGGAGGGGAAGAATACCTCAATCCAAAAAGACACATCCTCTTCTCCTCACTTAACTCAATCAACATACGAGGAGTCTCTCATGGATAGCCAATTAAACGAACTGAGAAAGGGGGATAAGGCCAGTGACAACCCAAATAGATACAAACTCAGGTCCAAAAAGAAAGGAGGAAATCCCAATGTTCCTGATCGACCTACCAAAGAAGAAAAGATTGTTGAAGATGTAGAAAGCAGTAGCAAGAAGAAGGAAACACAAAACCTCCCATCAGTAGCCAAATGTCCCATCCCAGAGGTAAGAGAAATTATGAAGCCCCCCTCCTATTTTAACTTTGAGCATGAAATTCAAAAGATTAGGATTATTGTCCCCCTTTCAGATATGTTCAAGACTGAGGACTTTAGGATATCCCTATCTAATTTTTTGCTGCCTAAACCCTTGAATCATCCCACAGACTCAATCAATTTGCAAGATGAAAAGCCAACAGTCATCTTAGGTCCCATGGTAGAAGATAGATATGATTCATCCCCTCCCTTATACACATCATTGAACATACATGATAAGGTACTTCATAATTTTCTAATGGATTCAAAAGCCTCTCATAACCGCATGCCCAAAACTATCATGAAGGAACTAGGACTAGAAGTCACCAAAGCATACCAATGACTTGTATTCGTTTGATTCAAGGAGGGTGCAATGTATTGGGGTCATCAAAGATATCGTTTTGACCTTGTTTCAATTGCCCATGAAAAGCGTGGTCATGTATAGTGTAGTGGTTGATTTTCCCCCAAATTTTGTCTTGTTATTGTCAATATCTTGGATAAAAACGCTTGGGGGAACATTGCAGATGGACCTCAAATATGCTACTATTCCTATGTTTGGGGGGGAGAATAGAAGACTGTATAGAGAAGCTCAGCTGACCTATATTATTAGTGATGAATCAGAACCCACCAATCATCCTATATTTTCCCTTGATAATGATTATGGATCCAACTTATTGCAGCTCACTAATGTCCTTGAACCTCCTCTTGAAATCAAAAAACGACCCCTTAATCTCTATGAAGATTCTCCTATGGTTACCTCTTTTGGAAAATGTTCTTTGATGGAGCCTCTTCTAGGGAAGGTGTTGGTTTTGGGGTGGTCCTTGTTTCACCTGTTCATGAAATTATATCTCTGTCATACAAGTTAAAATTTGAAGCTACCAATAATGTGGCAGAGTATGAAGCTCTTTTTTTCGGTTTGAGGGTTGCAAATTATATGGAGATTGAAGAGATATCATTGTTTGAAGATGCTGAGTTGATTGTCCAGCAAATCAGAAATACTTATCAGGCCAAACATCCTCAGCTCAGAAGTTACAAAAATGAAGTATGGGACCTCATTGACATTTGTTTCTCGACTTTCAACATTTCATTTATTCCAAGAGAAGAGAATTCCATGGATGAATCTTTAGTTGTTTCAGCAAGAAATTTTAGAATTCCTATGCCACTCAAGCTTAGGTATGATATAGAAGTAAAATACATGCCCTCTATACCTAACAATGCCAAGAATTGGAAGTTCTTTGAGGATGATCTTTAAATCAAAAGATTCCTGGAAACCATGGATGAGTTTTCTACATTACACATCGATCAAGATCCTGGTTCTGACATAGATCCTCATGTTGATGCTTTTCTGAACAATATTGTTGATCATCATATTGTTCATCCACCCAACAATCACATCCCAAAGGGACTGTTCCCTCTGTAAAGTTTATTTGACAGAAATGATGTGGCATTGAAGGGTAAAATCTCAAATGATGATGTTGATGCGGCTAAATGAAAAATTGGAACAGAGAGGAATCCAAAATTTGCCAAGTTTTCAAGAAGATTGTCGAAGGAACAAAGGGCCGAGTATACTGAGTTATTAAGGGAATCTTCTGATGTGTTTTCTTGGACCTATGAAGACCTCAAAACATACGACACAACTGTCATTGAGCATAAGATCCCATTGAAACAGGAGGCCAAACCATTTAGGCATGAATTAATACAAATAAATCTTATGTTGTTTCCTATTATGGAAAGGGAGGTAAAGAAGTTGTTGGATGCCTAAATAATTTTCCCTTTGAGATATTCTGAATGGGTGGCCAACCTAGTCCTGGTGAGGAAAAAGAGTGGAGAAATCAGTCTCTGTGTCGATTTCAAGAACATGAACAGAAGCTCCAAGAAGGACAATTACTTGCTGCCAAAGATGGAACACATATTACAGAGGGTAATAGGTTCATCTAAGATTTCCATGAATGGATTTTCTGGTTCTAATCAAATATTTGTTCTTCCTGAAGACAGAGAAATGACAACCTTCACCACTCCCTGGGGTACATTCATGTATGCAAAAATGCCCTTTGGATTTATTAACGCAAGAACAACCTTTCAGGGAACCATGGGGATAGCTTTCATAGGGAAAAGGGATAAATTTGTGGTCATCTATTTGGATGACATTACAATTTTCTTTAAGTCTGTTAAAGAACATTGTGAACATTTGGAATAGGTATTCTTAAAATGTAGGAAATTTGGCCTTTCCTTAAATCGAAGAAGTCATTGTTTTCCCTGAAAGAGGGAAAGTTCTTGGGACACATAGTATCCTCTGAGGGGGTTAGGATTGACTAAAGTAGGGTGGAAGCTATTCAAATCTTGTCACTTCCCAAATCCAAGAAGGAAGTCCAATCTTTCCTGGGTAAAATCAATTTTCTGAGAAGGTTTGTTTCAAATTTTGTTGAATTGGTGAAGCATATAATAGCCATGCTTAGGAAGGGGAATGAAGTAAAATGTACTCTTGAGTCCATAAATTATTTCAACCAAATTAAGAAGGCCTTGACTGAGGCACCTGTGATTATCAATCTGGATTACTCAAGGATTTTCTAATTTTTTTCTTTTTCTTCTTTTGATATAGTTGTAGTTGTTTTATTGCAGAAAAACGTTGAAGGGACAGAGAAAACTATTTCATTTTTCAGAAAAACACTAAGAGATGCAGAGGTGAAATACGACATCATGGAGAAACAATCCTATGCATTGGTGAAATCCCTCAAGGCTTTTAGGATATATGTCCTTCATTCAAGGGTTATTGCATATGTCCCTTCATCTTTTTTGAAGGGAATTCTCATTCATCCTGACATAGATGGAAGAAGGAGTAAGTGGATTGCCAAATTCCTTGAATTTGAGATGGAAATAAAACCCACCAAATTAGTTAAAGGCTAAGGTTTAGCTAAGTTGTTGGCTGAATCTAATTGTAAATATTTGGAGGTTAACTTCATCAACACTTGCTCAGAGAATCAACAGGCTAAAGTGCCTGATAAAATCTTTTAGGACAACCCTCCATTGGTAGAATGCACTTGATATAAAGATATTATATATATTTTGCAAGAGTTGTGACCTCCAGATGGAATGGGGAAGAGAAAGGAAAGATATTTAAATCTCAAAACAATCAAATATTGCCTTATTGACCAGGTATTGTATTGGAAAGACCCTTAGGTGTGCTTCTGAGATGTTTAGACCCACAGGAGGCCCAAAATATTATGTTTGATTTTCATGGCAACCTATGTGGGGGACATCATTTATGAAGAACCACAACCTATAAAATTCTCAGGTTTGGGTATTTTTGGCCTACTCTATTCACTGATATCTATGAAAAAGTTAGAGCTTGCATGAAATGTCAGAAATTCTCTGGGAAGCAGCAGCTCAAGTATTTTCCATTGAAGCATGTGGTAGCTTCATGAAACTTTCAACAATGGGGTCTGGACTTCATTGGGGAAATTCATCCTGCTTCAAGTGGTCAACATAGGTGGATATTAACTGCAACAGATTATTTCACCAAGTGAATATAAGTTATTCCCACAAGGACTGCTTCTCACAAAGTGATCATTGGTTTTCTTGAAGATATTATGGCAAGGTTTGGTTGTCCGAACATGATCATCACTAAAAACACTGCATCCTTCAAGTCTGAGCCATTCATCAAATTCTGTGAGCAGTTTAGGATTTCATTCACCCACTCTACCCTCTACTACCCTCAAGGCAATGGATTAACAAAGTCCTATAATAAAAGCATGATAAAGATCATCAAAAGACTTTTAGAGGACAAAAAGAAAACATGGGATTCAAAGTTCAAATTTGCTTTGTGGACTGATCGTGTGACAACAAAAAGGTCCCTGGGTATCTCTCCTTTAGAAATTGTATATGGGAATGAACAAGTTTTTCCTTCCTAGCTGACCCTGCCTGTGGAAAAATTCTTTCCGAAATACCAATGAGAACTTGATGATATGATCAGAAGAATTCATCAACTAGTAGAAATCCAAAAGACTAGAAAGAAGGAAATGGATAGAGTGCATGACCGTCAGCAGAAGATTAAGAAATATTTTGATAGGAAGAGAAGAAAAGAAGATTTTCAACTGGGAGATATAGTACTTAAGTGGGATGCACCCAGATAGGATAGAGGCAAACATGGAAACTTTGAAGCCCTTTGGATCGGTCCCTTCAAGATTTTTGAAGCATTTCCAAACAACCCTTAAATATTGCACAATTTGGAGGGTGATGAAGTTTTTGGTGGCCCTGTAAATGGGCATTTTCTGAAGAAGTTCTTTATTTGAGCCATAAGTGGGTCCCGTGTCTTTGTAAATATTGTTTTTATTTTTCATTTTCGATTTTATGGGTGACTCCACAACCCAACAGAAGGCGACTAGAGATTCAAAGGAGATCTTATAGCCTCGCAGGGAAGAATCTATACCCTATGGAGCCTAATGTTATCACATGTTTCTACAGGGGGATATTTTTCCCTTAGTTTTGGCCTCTAGGTGACAAAAGGCGAAGAAAGGGGATAAAAACCCGCAAAATGGTGCTTATCCTAAGTTCGTCGAGGTCGATGTGACCATTTGGCATGCTGTGCCAAGAGGTGTGTAGATCTATGCGGCTGACATCTGAGCACTCCAGATCAACAGTCGTTGATCATATCAGGGCCCCAACATGCGCAAACGATAAAAATTGTACGACAATCCGGGTTTGAAACTATGGTTTTGTGGAGATGCTATGTGTCAGTTAGAGACACATATTGGACCCAAAAAAGGTGAAGAAACAAACCACTTTTCATAGCCCCGATATGCGCATGTGCGTATAAGGCCCTATCTCAGGTCGACAAGTGGTCTCTCTGTCGCGCTGTGATGCAGGAGCATCGCCAACATCAAGCGAGTGTGGGGGAAAGAGCCACACATTTTGAGCATATGTTAAATTGTTTAAGACTTTTGAAGAAGAATGGATGTGCCAAAATTAAATGTGATAATTAAGGAGAGGCATATTCATTTACTGTAATTGGACCTTGAGCAGCCCGCTCTCATCCTTAGTAGGTAGGAGGCATTTAAAGTAGTTAATGCAAGTAGGTAGAATTTAATTCTAGACTAGACTGTTTAAGAGTGCAGGAGGGAAACGTGATATAGACACCCTCATTGTGTATTGTAACATTATTATTGAGTAGGAAGAACAAGAGCATGCAGAGAGTTGTGCAAGAACACCCATGTACAGATATTGGGATTAATAAGAAGTTGATTCAAATTCATGGCATTGTGTTGTTCTTTCAGTAAGTGTGTTGATTGATATGCTCATGAATGTTTGCTTCCTGTTATACATATGCTTTGATATGTTGTGTATATGATTTCGTGTTCTAAGTTGAAGTCTGAAGGGTAGAGAGAATTAGTTTCAATTGTTTATCTATTTGAGCCAGAGTTCCTGCAAGGAGTGCAGTTGAAGTCATCCACAAGGAGTGCGTTAACAGAGGGTTCAGATAGATTAACCTTTGTTCTAAGTACCTAGAAGTGAAGTTGGGCACAGGAGTCGTGCAAGGAGTGCGCAGGCCAAGCGAAGACTCAGAATTGTGAATCTGAGTGAAGAATTCAAGGACTGCTACTGTAGGTGTGTGCAAAGTCGAAAGAGCTCAACACTTGGAAGTGGTTGAGAATTGTCGTGAGTGCGCGCAAGAGCCTTCTTGAAGACTCAAAGTTGTGTGGAAGCTCAAGAGGGATAAGTCTTTCAAGCTCGTCATAAGAGAAGCACAGGAAGTTTGTGTCATGGAGTGTTTAAACAGGAGTTGCAGAGTTGTACCGCAGGTGGAGAAGGTTTTTGTAGAGGAATACTGGATTCATTTCATGAAATTATCAAAGGGAAGAGATGCACGGTTAGGATCTTATGGAGAAGATTTGTGAAATCCCGCCAGTCGTCCGATCTGGTAAAGGAGCACGGGGGTTACGACTGCGTTCAAAGTTCAACACCCAGGAGTCGTGAGTCGTTGGATCATCGGCCAGTTACCCGTCAGTCGTCCGATCTAAAAGGAGTTGCATAGGTTTTAAACCCTCGTGGGCAGAGTGAGAACCTCGAGAAGCATCGGGATATCGAGGCGTCGGGGTTCGAGAAATCGGAAGTCCCGTGGATAAGAGGTCGGGGAAATCCATCGTGAAAATCCTGATGAGTTCAAAGCCCTCCATCTGCTGGGACGGGTGGTAGGAATCGAGAATCATCGGTATATCGGGAATTCAGCGGACAAGAGTCTGAGACCTGTTGAACCCCCGAACGGTGAAAGGATCACAGCCATAAGATCTCGGGAGGGACACGTGTCGCGATCATCTAACATCGGAGATTTGGACACCGGAGGTTGCGCAGGTAAGCATTTTTGGTTTTATAATTTGGTGAAACCCGAGGGTTGATCTGAACCGTCCATCTTTAAGGATGCGTGGCATCGATCTTGACTTTCGGGAAAGGTCCCAAAAGGGGAGTCAAATTGTGAAATCGACATTCGCGAGATTGGGGAATTGAAGGCCAAAAAACTTCGATATTTGAAGTCGCGAAACCCCGAGAGAGATCGGGAGCCATTCATCTCAGCGACCGATCATCATTGTTGATTGTGGAAGGGCATCCTAGTGACGTCACATCGCAAAATCATGAGTCGAAATATTGGGAATTTCATGGGTAAGAGATTTAGCACACTTCGACCCTCAAAACCCTGAATCTCGATAGGGAGTATGACTACAGTCATATAAAAGGAGGTCGTGTGGACCAAATGCATAGCCCAGAGGTTAAGGCATCAAGGGAGTGCATCAGGATATCTGAGATCAGGAAATCAGGAATCAACGGGTCATGACATCGGGAGTTTGAAAACCCCAAAACCCGATTTTCTATTCTTCCGTCGGGTAGAGAATAGTGATCGACCTAGAGGCTGTGAAGAGTTGAAAAGACCTGTGGGCCAATTTCAAAGGAGATTCTAGCAGAGAATCGAAGGAGCCATTCCGGCTCGAGGGAGTAAATTGAACGATCCTTAAGACCGGGAGGTCAAGTGAGGGACCTGTTGAGGTAGGTTCCCAGGTGGACGCCATCAAGTGGTATCAGAGATTAGAAAATCTTCTTTGCTTTCTATAGTAGGAAGAAGGAATATTCACCATGCCGCCGAGGAGAAGAGATAGACAATCACCCGATCCAGAGGAGGAAAGGGAGACGTCCAGAGGAAGGGGTAGACAAGTGCAGAATCCAAAAGTAGAAAGAGATCTGCATAACATACGTGCCAGACTTGTGGACATGGAGATAAGAAAAAAACATACAGCTGATAGAGGAGATGTCAGTGAGTCTAAAAGTGAAGATGATACTGGACATGGAGAAGAAGAAATCACAACAGAAGATGCATCAAATGAGTGCTTGCTTAAATCTATTGCAAGAATGGGTGCAAAGGCAAAGATGGACATTCCAGTTTATGAGGGAAATTTGGATGTAGAAGAGCTTCTAGATTGGATTAGAACTCTGGACACCTACTTTGACTATGAAGATATCGAAGAAGACAAGAAGTTCAAGCATGCTGTCACGAGATTAAAAGGACATGCTGCATTATGGTGGGATGAACTACAAGCGGATAGGCGTTGCCAAGGCATGCAGAAAATTAAGAGCTGGGATAGGATGATTGCAAAGCTGAAAGCAAAATTCATCCGAAGAGATTACCAAATTACTCTGTTAAAGAGAATGTAGAACCTGAGACAGAATTTGATGTCAGTGAAAGAATACACTGAGGAATTTTACAGGCTGAATATCAGAGCAGGTCATCGTGAAAGCAATGATGAAAAGGTATCCATGTACATGAATGGCCTGAGATATGAGATTCAGGATGAGATGAGTATGTTGACCATATGAATGGTGTAAGATTCTTATCAAATGGCTCTAAAAGTGGAAGAGAAGGTGAGCCGAAAGCAGATTCAAAGAGGCCGAGGCAGGAGTGAAGCCAGGGGAAAATCAGTTGGTCGGGACAAATATCAAAAACTCAAGGAGGACTGGAAGAAACCTCAGACTCGAACTAAGAGAGGTGGCAACTCACAGCGAGGGAAATATGTTGAACAGTGAGGGAAACATACTGAGCAAAGAGGAGGGTATGCTAACAATAATACTTTTCCTCGTACCAGAGGTAGAGGAAGAGGAAGAGGTGGAGTAATCACATGCTTCACGCGTGGAAAGAATGGACACAAGTATTATGAGTGTCCAGAGAAAAAGAAAGAAGGTGGAGAGACTCACATCACTGAAGCACAGAGGCGAGATGTGGAGGAAGAAGATTATGAAGGCCGAAAATCGTTGATGATGCGAAAAGTCCTTTTGACACCCGAGAAGGAGGCAGAGGGTTCAGTCTAGAGAAATAGACTTTTTCGGACTGCTTGCAAAACCAAAGACAGGGTGTGCAAGGTCATTGTGGATAGTGGAAGCACCGATAATCTCGTTTCAACCGATATGGTAGAAAAGATGGAGCTGGAAATGATTGAACATCCGAGTCCATATAAAGTTTCATGGCTACAAAAAGGACATAAGGTAAATGTCACTAAACAGTGTTTGGTTGAATTCAAGATAGGAGGATATAATGATAAGATACTCTGTGATGTTATTCCTATGGATGTTTGTCATTTATTGTTGGGTAGACCATGGCAATATGATAGAAATGTGATTCATGATGGGAGAATGAACACATACACTATGGAGAAGAATGGGAGGACACACATGTTGCTTCCAATTAAGGATAAGGAGGTGAAGCCGGAGGTAAGCAACACTGTACTTCTCATGAGTGGGAAGGAAATTCTTACACAGGTTAAGAAGAGGGAGGAACCGCAATTCTTTGTGGTCAGGAAACTGAGGATTTTTTTAACCAGCACAAGAGTGGATGATTTACCAGAAGAGGTTCAGGAACTGTTAGAAGAGTTCGTTGATATAGTAGTGGACGAATTACCTCATTCATTGCCACCGATCAGAAGTGTGAGTCACCATATTGATCTCATACCAGGAGCTAGTTTGCCGAATAAAGCTGAATACACATTGACACCGCAAGAGAATGAAGAGGTAAGAAGGCAAGTCCAGGAGTTGTTGGACAAAGTTTTAGTCAGGGAAAGCTTGAGCCCGTGTGTTGTTCCGAAAGTACTCAGTCCAAAGAAAGACAGAGGCTCGAGAATGTGTACTGACTCGAGGGCGATAAACAAGATAACCATTAGGTACAGATTTCCATTGCCGAGGATGGGTGATCTGATGGATTGCTTAAGTGGAGAAAAATATTTTTCAAAGATTGAATTGAAAAGAGGTTATCATCAGATTCGCATGAGAGAAGGTGATGAATGGAAGACAACATTCAAAACAAACGAAGGGTTGTATGAATTGCTTGTTATGCCGTTTGGATTAACAAATGCGTTGAGTACCTTCATGAGGTTGATGAACGAAGTCCTGAGGGAGTTCATCGGGAAATTTGTCATCGTGTATTTGGATGACATACTGATTTTGAGTAAATCAGTGGCAGAACACTTGAAGCATTTGGCTACAGTGATGCAGAGACTACAGCAGGAGAAGTTGTTAATAAATATGAATAAATCCTCATTCATGAAGACATAGCTCATTTACTTGGGATTTGTTATTTCTGCAGATGAATTGAGGATGGATCCAGATAAGGTGGGGGTAATCAAGAATTGGCCATCGCCAAAGAATATATTTGAGGTGAGAAGTTTTCATGGATTGGCTAGTTTCTACCAAAAGTTCATCAGGAATTTCAGTGGGATTAGTGCAACGATGATGGATATCATGAAGAAAAGACACAAATCTTTTCACTGGACAAAATAAGCTGAGAGGAGCTTTAATCTGTTGAAGAGGAAAATCACGGAACAACCAATTCTGGTGTTGCCATATTTTCAAGAGACATTTCAAGTGAAATGCGATGCAAGTGAATTTTCAATCGAGGAAGTCTTAAGTCAAGAAGACAGGCCGGTAGCATATTTCAGCGAGAAGCTGAATGAAGCAAAGTTGAAATATTCCACTTATGATAAGGAATTTTACGCTATCATACATGCACTGAATAAATGGAGGCATTACTTGATACCGAAAGAGTTTGTCTTGTACAGTGACAATCATGCATTGCAGTTTGTGACTCAACATGAAAAGTTGAATCAGAGACACGTCAAATGGGTAGAATATATGCAGAATTTCACTTTTGTGATTAAACATATTTCTGGTACTGCTAACAAAGTTGTTGATGCTTTGAGCAAGAAGTGTTTGTTGTTGCAGGAGTTCAGAGTCAAAACATTGGGTTTTGATGATATCAGGAACATGTACACTGATGATCAGGATTTTAAGGAGGCTTATGAAGCAGCTGAGAATCCAATTCTCAGAGACAAAAGCCCATGGATAAAATACATGATCCAGGAAGGATCGTTGTTCAGAGGAAATCAACTATGTATTCCGAAATGCTCCATGAGGGAGAATATATTGAAGGAGAAACAAAATGGAGGATTGGCAGGACACTTTGGTCACGACAAGATGTTCACAAAGATGAATGAGTCATATTTTTGGCGAGGAATGCGAGAATATTTCAAGAGGTTCATGGACAGATGTAGGATTTGCCAGCATTCGAAGGGAAGGAAGCAGAATGCGGAATTCTATAAACCATTTCCCATACTAGAGAGGCCGTGGGATGCGATTAGCATGGATTTCATATTGGGATTGCCAAGAACACAAAGAGTATTTGACTCAATCTTTTTGGTGGTGGATAGATTTTTCAAGATGGCACACTTTATTCCATGTCAGAAAACCAGTGACGCAACTCACATTGCGAACCTCTTTTTCAAAGAAGTCATTCGACTTCACGGCTTACCAAGGAGTATAGTTTCAGATAGAGATACGAAGTTCATAGGGAATTTTTGGAGGACCTTATGGAAGAATATGGGAACTAACTTGGCATTTAGTTCGGCTTATCATCCTCAGACGGATGGACAAACATAGATGGTAAACAAGAGTCTAGGAGACTTGCTGAGGAGCTTGTGACAGAACACCACAGCCAGTGGAATAATATATTACCACAAGCAAAGTTTGTTTATAATGACTCAATCAACAGAAGTACGGGACAGAGTCCATTTCAGATTGTTTATGGAATGTAGCCAAGAGGAATTTCTGAACTGAGGGATTCAGAACAAAATGCAACTAGGAGCGCTAGTGCAGAGGAATTCAAAGAGGCGATGAAGGAACTTCATAGCCGGGTGAAGGAGTGATTGCAGAGTTCAAGTCAGGAGTATCAGCACAGAGTCGATCAGCATAGAAGACAACTTCAGTTTGAAGTTGGCGATCTAATTCTGGCACATCTAATAAAAGAAAGTTTCCCGAGAGGAACATATAATAAGTTGAAGATGAAGAAAATTGGGCCATGTAGAGTCTTAAAGAAGCTTGGGACAAATTCTTATGAGATTGAATTACCCGATGGGATTGGAATTTCTCCGATATTCAATGTCTCAGATTTATACCCATATAAACCTATGGAAACAGGAGCAGAAAATGAACAGTCAGAGGTTCAAAGGAAAAAGCAGGTGCCAATTGCAGAGATTCCATAGATGGAAAGAATATTAGACAAAAGAATTGGTAAGAATACCAGAACAAAGCAATACTTTGAATATTTGGTCAAGTGGAAGGGACATCCATTTGAAGATGCCAGCTGGGAGAATGAAGCAGAGATTCAAAAGCATGGACAGACCGTGCAGGAGCTCATGGATAGGAGCCCATGAAATTTTTCAAGCGAGGGAGTATGATGCAGGAGCATCGCCAACATCAAGCAAGCGTGGGGGCAAGTGCCACACATTTTGAGCATATGTTAAATTGTTTAAGACTTTTGAAGAAGAATGGATGTGCCAAACTTAAATGTGATAATTAAGGAGAGGCATACTCATTTACTGTAATCGAACCTTGAGCAGCCTGCTCTCATCCTTAGTAGGTAGGAGGCATTTAAAGTAGTTAATGTAGGCAGGTAGAATTTAATTCTAGACTAGACTGTTTGAGAGTGCAGGAGGGAAATGGGATATAGACACCCTCATTGTGTATTGTAACATTATTATTGAGTAGGAAAAACAAGAGCATGCAGAGAGATGTGTAAGAACACCCATGTATAGATATTTGGATTAATAAGAAGAAGTTGATTCAAATTCATGGTGTTGTGTTGTTCTTTGTGTAAGTGTGTTGATTGATATGCTCATGAATGTTTTCTTCCTGTTATACATATTCTTTGATATGATGTGTATATGATTTCGTGTTCTAAGTTGAAGTCTGAAGGGTAGAGAGAATTAGTTTCAATTGTTTCTCTATTTGAGCCAGAGTTCCTGCAAGGAGTGCAGTTGAAGTCATCCGCAAGGAGTGCATTGACAAAGGGTTCAGATAGATTAACCTTTGTTCTAAGTACCCAGAAGTGCATTTGGGCACAGGAGCCGTTAAAGGAGTGCGCAGGCCAAGCGAAGACTCAGAATTGTGAATCTGAGTGAAGAATTCAAGGACTGTTGCTGCAGGTGTGTGCAGAGTCGAAAAAGCTCAACACTTGGAAGTGCTTGAGAATTGCCGCAAGGTGTGCGCGCAAGATCCTTCTTGAAGACTCAAAGTTGTGTGGAAGCTCAGGAGGGATAAGGCTTTCAAGCTTGTCAGAAGAGAAGCATGGGAAGTTTGTTTCGTGGAGTGTTTAAACAGGCGTTGCAGAGTTGTACCGCAGGTGGACAGGGTTTTCACAGAGGAATACTGGGTTCATTTCATGGAATTATCAAAGGGAAGAGACAGATAGTCCGGATCTTGTGGAGAGGATTTGCGAAATCCTACCAGTTGTCGATCTAGTAAAGGAGCACGGGGGTTACGGCCGCATTCGGAGTTCAATCCCTAGGAATCGTGAGTCGTTGGATCATCAGCCAGTTCCCCGTCAGCCGTTCGATCTGACAGGAGTTGCATAGGGTTTAAACTCTCATGGGCAGAGTGAGAACCCTGAGAAGCATAGGGATATCTAGGCGTCGGGGTTCAGGAAATCGTAAGTCCCGTGGATGAGAGGTCGGGGAAATCCTTCATGAAAATCCCGACGAGTTCAGAGCCCTCCATCTGCTGTGATAGGTGGCAGGAATCGAGAATCATCAATATATCAGGAATTCAACAAACAAGAGTCCGAGACCTGTTGAACGCCTGAACGATGAGAGGATCACAGCCGTAAGATCTTGGGAGGGACACGTGTCGTGATCATCCAACATCGGAGATCCGGACACCAGAGGTTGCGTAGGTATGAGTTTTTGGTTTTATAATTTGGCGAAACCTGAGGGTTGATATTAACCGTCCATCTTTAAGGATGCGTGGAATCGATCTTGACTTTCAGGAAAGGTCTCGAAAGGGGAGTCAAATTGGGAAATCGTCATTGGCGAGATCGGGGAATTGAAGGCCAAAGCACTTCGATATTTGAAGTCACGAAACCCCGAGAGAGATCAGGAGCCGTTGATCTCAGCAATCGATCACTGTCGTTTATTGTGGAATGACATCCTAGTGATGTCATATCGCGAAATCGCGAGTCGGAATATCAAGAATTTCGTGGGTAAGAGATTTTGCACACTTCGATTCTCGAAACCTTGAATCTCGATAGGGAGTATGACTACAGTCATATAAGAGGAGGTCGTGTGGACCAACTGCATAGCCTGGAGGTTAAGGCAACAAGGGAGCGCATCGGGATATCTGAGATCGGGAAATCGGGAATCATCGGGTCATGACATCGGGAGTTTGAAAACCCCGAAACCTAATTTTCTATTCTTTCGTTGGGTAGAGAACAGTGATCGGCCTAGAGGCTGTGAAGAGCCGAAAATACCTGTGGGCCAATTTCAAAGGATATTCCAGCAGAGAGTCGAAAGATTCATTCCGGCTCGAGGGAGGAAATTGAACGATCCTTAAGACTGGGAGGTCAGGTGTAGGACCTACTGAGGTAGGTGCCCGGGTGGACGCCATCACGCTGGCAACTATCCCCCACTCCATCTCTCTCCTCTTTCCTTCACATCCCCTACTCCCCTATAACTTTCACTCCCTCACACCTATCCTCCACTCACTGTCCCACCTATCACATCTCCCCTTCTCATCTCCCTCCACCTGTGCCACCTCCCTCCACATCACCTCCATCCCATCCTTAGTTTCCTCTTCCCATCCATGTTGTCCCACATCCGCTATTCCATGCCAAGCACGCAAATCACATCATCAGTTTCCACGTCTGTTGTTATGCCTCCTCGTGAGCATCTGACTTAGATCTAGATGGAAGAATGTAGAGGTTACCAAATTCCAAAGGTGCAGTGCCAACTCGGGCCTTATCAATCCCGATGAAGTATTTATTGAAGTTAGTTGGTGGTGGTTGAACATCATTTATATCATAAATAGAAAGCCCGAGAAAGGAGTGTCAGCAAGTCATCTCAGCTGCATAACCTTCCTGAAGCACGATTGTGTCTGACAAGATTTCACTTCTGACAGGAGACTGTATGTATAGTCTATCAGGAAGCATGCAGACGTAATTCGTTCAATGTAGAGAATTGAGCACGCTTTTGTAGTTTTTCTCTGAGTATATAGGAGTCTTCCTCATATTTTGTTAGGGTCGATGGTTGAGCTAGGATCCCTTATTGTAAACTTTTAATGAAACTCCGGTTCTTCTAGTTATGTATCTTTATTTGAGACTTCTTGTTTAATGTAAGTCAACTTATTTTCATATCTCTGTGAACGACTCTATTAGAACACTCGGGCATGGAGGATCCAGTCGAGGGTAGTTGTGTTCTTGTGATGTAGGTTTTATCATAGTAACACTACGACCAATTTTAAATAGTTTTTGTTGGATCTTTTCCCTCCAATGTTGAATGACTCGGGCATGGATGATCCAGTCAATTTTTTTTCATTGAATTGTGATGTATGTTTGATTTTGGTTCAGTGATAATTTCATTTAGTCCCCTGAAACTATGAACGAAGAGGATCAAGTTCCTTCTAAGTTTTTCCTCCTTAGGCTACTAGAAGACCGGATGTCCATCGCAGACCTATTCATTTTCCTGAAGTTCTCCCCCCTACTCACCCTTACTACAATTTACTCACTGAAGTTAGATTGAGACCTCACTTGCCTGTGCATTCCAACCCAGTTTCCTAAGTTAAAGTGATGTAATCTTGAGACTACATCCATTAGACCACCCTTTAAAAATATTCACTATGACATACAAACTAATGGGTATTGGGCTTACCTCTGCAGCAATCCAGAGGTGATTTCCAGTGCTAACAGGTTATTAAATTCTTTTGTATATGCAATATATTTCTTCAGGATTCATGAGAGATAATACAACCCCAGACTTCACATCCATAAAGAATAAAAAGTGTAACAATAGTCTCAAAGAGGAGTTTCTTCTTATCCCAACTCCAAAGATCAACTAATTTACAATTGTTTTCAAGCCCATAATAAGATTTGCATCCCCCAATAATCATTTTCTGAATGCTATAATTCCAATTGAGCTTGTGGTGAATATCAATTCCATGATATGTGTATGAAGTCACTTCCTCCAAGTTATTGTTGTCATATATGAAGGTAAGATAATGGATCTTATTGTATTTAATAATCATGACCTTAGTCTTATCAATATTAACAGCCATACTCATATTGGAGCAAAAATACTTGATGATTCTTAGTTGGTTTTCAATATCACGGGGACTCCTTTCCATAAGAACAATATCATCGGCATAAAGAAGAAGATTGATGACTATACCAGTGAGAGTAGGGTCGACACAACCTACTTTTTCCAAGCAATCCTCTAACTTGTCAATTTATATGCTAAAAAGGGTAGGGGACAAGGGTCAACCTTGTTTGACTCTGATATTGCAATTAATCTCTTTTGACCATCCTCGAGTGTGTTTAAACTTAGCAATAACATTCTCATAAATTCTTATTGCATCAACCCTCAACTCAAGAGGCACTTTTATCTCTTCCAACCTATTCCAAAGGTTTTTTCTAGAATCCATGTGAAAAGTTTTTCTAAAGTCAACAAAACAACAAAAAAGGTTGGTTTTAGTATTGGGGAACTCGTCTACAATGATCCTAAAGGTAACAATATGATCCATAGTTGAATGATATCTCCTAACCCCGACCTAACATTTATCTCTTTTACTGTGAATTTCTAGCCAAAGGCTAATCTTCTTTTCCAAAATAATTTCATAAATCTTGGCTAAAATCATACTAATCATAATGTTCCTATAATTATAGGGAATGGTTCTATCCCCATTTTTAAAAATAGGAACAATGGGGCTTTGCGTCCATGGTTTATGGAAGCCTTGGTTGACTGTTAAATTGAAGAGCTTGTGTATGTGAGGGATAAGGATTGGCCCTCTGATTTTAAATTTTTTAGCTTGGCAGCCTTCAATGTCCTTAGCTTTCCCATTTGTGAGTTGCTTAACCCCGAACTCTATGTCATCTAAAGATAAAACTTCTTTCTTTGTAGGGAAAACATGAATGGTGTTCATTGCATTAGGGAACTCGATTTTCAAGCAATTTTAGGAAGTCTCTTGTCTTCCATGTTTAACTTGTTCTTATACATTAGGTATCTAGTCATAGCCATGCTCTCAATGGTGGAGAGGATTTTTTCTAGAGGAGGATGGGATAGGGCTTATTTTCTTTAATTTTAAGATTATAAGTTATCAAATTCATTTGTATGGATTCACTGGAGATACTACAACCGTAGACTTCACATCCAGTATTCGTGAGAGATACTACAACCCCAATTAATCTCTTTGAGATAAACCTAACAACTATTATTTATAATATGTGAGATTAACATAAAAATAATAATGATGATGACATTAGCTTTTATTAAAATTCATAAACGGTTAAATACCTCGTAAATAAAGTTATTAAGTTTATTTTAATTTTTAAAAGTTAATATATTATAAATATTGTAAATAAAATTATTAAGTTTATTTTGAATTTTATAAGTTAATATATTATAAATATTGTAAAAAAAATTATTAATTTTATTTTATTTTATAACCATAAACGTTAATAATAATAATATTGAAAATATTTTGAAAATAAAATTTAATTTTTATAATAATAAATTTTAAAAGAATTATATCTTAATTTATTATTATATTTTTTTTTATAAATATATTTTAACAAAACATATCAAC
>JZKD02S1992760.1:235903-251639 GCA_000966675.3 Picea glauca | reverse complement strand
ATTTCCCGATTCAATCGGGACCGTTGATCGAACGACGGGACACGTGGTAAAGGACCTCGGGATTTCGGGGTTCGGCACTCGGGAATTCCCGGTGCAAGGGATTAACGACAAGAGAGTTCGCGATTCCGCGAACCCCGATAGCGAGAGGTAACCCCACCAGTACGAACCCACGTACCTCGGGATATCGGAGTTCGGGACTTCGAGGTTTTCAATACCATGAACCATTGGTATCGTGATTTCGCGATCCGTGAAATCCCGATGGCGATGTGGAAGCTCGAGCCCCGTAAGCGTTAATGGGATACACGTGGCGCCATAGCGTCATATCGGGCTTTCGGCATTCGGAGGTTTATGGGAGGAGTGAACGACGACACTTAAATCGGCGATTTTCCGATCGGGAAATTACCGACAGAGATGGAAGCATTGACCCTTGACCATCGGAGTTCGGGACTTGGAAGCTCCTGTGCCTGGTGCAACAGGGCCCGCGAACTCCCGACCGACGATTTCCCGATTTCCAAAAGCATGTGGGTCCAAGCCATTAAGCAACGCAAGTAGCGAAATCCCGACGGAAGAAGTTCCGAAGGCCGACGTTTGTTGATGTTACTGTCTCAGTTCAGAATTAATTTGCTTATGATTAAAAATGATGTTTAGAACTTTTAGTTTGTTACAAATGATGTTTAGAATTATTTGGTTGTTACAATGTTTAGATTAATTAATATCATTAGTATTGATTGCTACTACCAACAGGATCTCTAAAACATGTTATCAGAAGGGAAAATAGGTTGATCTACCACCTCCTTGTAGGATTTAACCATATGATTGACCATGTGTTGCATTGGTCTCCTCCTTGCTAACCATTTTTTTTTTTTGTTTCGACACACAATTAGTATATTGTAATCCAATCTAATTCTTTTATTTCTAGTACTTCACTTGCCACTCTAAATCAAGAAAATGATATAGTGAGTAATTTATGAATCATGTTACCTATTAAACATGGATTGTGTTCAACGAATTTAACCAAAGAGTGATCATCCATAAGACATGACTTTTTAGGTTGATTATCTCTTCTTTCCTACATGTTATATCCATCATTTTCTCTTAACTAACTTCTAAGATTATGAATCGTTATTCTTATCCTAGTTATTTATCCCATTAGTCCCTTTATTTCTTAAGAGAACAATCTCTAATATGATGTTCACATAGACAAACACAATGAACATTTAAATAGTTCATATATCAAAACGCTTGGGGAATGCTTACCTGATACATGACTAGCTTGACATGCTTAGGGATTAATTAGCAAGATCCATTTAAATGCACACCCAATATATGACTTTAAAAATAATGTTCTTTTTCGAATCCCTATTTATAACCTTATCAAATATGTCGATAATATTGTTTATACTATGAGATATTCCAGGTTTTAGTATGGAAAACATTTTATGCATCTTGCATAAATTAGAAAATCATTGACACACATGGATAACCCAAACCCCAGTACATCGCATAGAGATATCCTTGTTATTTCAATTCAAGGTAAACCTTTATTGGAATTTAGATTCAAAAGGTCTTTTTTAGATATCAAAGGAATACCTTTTCTACATGGGAGGAGTCAAAATTAAGGGGTGTCAATCAAACTTCTTTAGTTCCTTGAATTTTAAATAAAGAGTTATTGTATAACATACCTCCCATTCGTCAGGACATCAACCCCTCATAACAAGTGCAAACAAAATTATTTTTTTGTGTATGCGTGTGTACAAGGGTAATAAGGACATTTATACTCTGTGTCGCAACACAACGATGAACATGACACATGCTACTGCGAAAAAAACATAACGATCTAAGATGCACATCAATCATCTGCAAGCACTGAATGGCAATCAACCAACAATAAATAAGACTGACTACCCGCCCATCCTACCCTACAATGGTTAGGACCTCCAAGACACATAAGAAACGCTCAAGCCCAAGTTCCCATCGATTTTAACCATTTAAGGTCTCAGGGTTGGTGACTGTTCTAAGGAACATGGAGGTGTCTACATCCCGCCCGACACAATCAAGACCAAAACTAAAAATGATAAGACAATAACATCAACAATGAACAATGTGTGGTAGTGTTCTATGAATCAATTGCACATCACACCATTCCCAAGGTGCAAAAGAATTCGATTACTAAATCCATCATTAAATTCAACAATAAATACCCTTTTAGTGGCGGATGAAGTAACTACCCCAAGGCCGTCCATACATATCAGGGTGCAACAAATATCAATTCAGTCATGGAGCAAGAAATCAGTCTACAAAATGAGTCTCACATACTAAAATTTCATGGTGCACAATTTCTATGATAAACTTACAATTCACTCATACGTCAGCATCTCCTAAAGGTGTAAGAGTAACCTACTTGAATTAAAAGTTCTAAGAGAACAAATACATAATCAACCATGCTTCTTCTTTATTCATGATGCATTACAACTTTCAAAATTAATTCGAGGCGCGAGTGAAATAAAAGCTACATAACGAAGACTCCAACAATTCCACACTCCAACTTCAATCATTATACATCCCAGTTGAGGAGTTCAATTTTAACCACATCTCAATCTACTAGCCATTTAATTTAATTGAAACATTACTAAACTAAAGTAACTTGTTGTTATCAAACACTAACTAAATAAGTAAATTTCTAATATGAGACCTTAACTAAAATAAAGGAGAAGGCTCTTATGAACAAGAAGAATGCCTAAGCTTTTATTTCTATTGTTGAATAATCTTAATCCGTCATCCAATTCTAAATTCACCCAAATAGCCATTGTTCTTGGTACAATAGTAAAATACTTAAAGTGGAAAACTACTATTAAATAACAAATAAGGCAATAACAAGACTTTTAATGTAAAGACAAGATAGTGACAGTTGGTGTCCAGTAAAATTGAAAAGAGCGTGGGTTGAATAAGGTCGTTCATTTAATAAAGAGGTGGCTATCAGAAAGGTAAGGAGTGGCTGAGTAAAAAGGTAAAATCTTAAGGTAAAAGTAACAGTTCAATGCAAGGTAAAATTCTAAGTAAAAGTAAAACCACTGGAGTTGTTTTTTTTGTTTTTTTTATTATTCTTTTGACAGAAATCTTCGGGAAAACTCCATGCCATTAATAGTTGTAATATTAATAAAATAAAACATCCATTACTAATGACAATCAAAAGAAATTGTAGAGCCATGTCAATTATAATAATAAATGTGATAAAAGCTCGCTTTGAAATGGGGCATAACGACCCTTCGATCCAACTGCTAACAAATGGAATCTGTGATTTATCAACTGAGTTGCCAAACTGATTTTGGTTTTGTTTTCTAATGGAAAATCACCCCCTTTTTCCAAATAGCTGCAAATGGAAAGTGTACTATCTCAACTGAAATTTTAACTTGAGATTAATTAGGAACCTGTGTTTTATTGAAAAAAAATGGTAAGAAATAGGACATAGGTTTTATTGTTTAAACGGTAAAGTTTTTCCTAGGAACAAACGATGTAAAGGAAAGGAAACGTAGACATCAAGGGAAACTTGTAGTGCCACGCATCCGCAAACTCAGGCTAACCTAAGGGCCCAATGGGGATCCTTTAGCAGCACACTGGCTATGTTTTGAAAGAACAAGGTTGGTCATTCGCCCAGAAAAGGAAACACAATGCTAACTGAAGGGAAGGCATGTCGCCGGTTAACACACAGGCATGGAGGCGCAATCAAAACATAGTCCAATAAACCCTTACCTTTCATTAACTGGGAACCAATACACCCACCTACGCATCAGACATTCCTATTCCCCCACAGGCATCTCACTGTAATAAGAAAAGTTTTCACCGAATTTAAAAGAAAAAAGATCGCAGAGAGAAAAAATCGATAGCACCATCCTTACCCAATACTTAGCACAGAGGCAACTGAGAGGAGGATTAATATTCTTCAGTTTTAGGCATGAGATAAAAATGATAGCCCAGAAATGACACAAAGATCGTTAAATTGTTATTTTTTAAAAACTTTACACATAGCAAACACAGGCCAAGGAGGATTAACTCACTGACAGGGTAACTGAACGTTCTTTTTGTTTTTCATATCCAACATACAATCATAAGGACGCAGACAGATATAGTTAGAGCATTTTTTTTTCATTTTTTTTGTTTTTTTTTCCAGAAGGGATGTGGAACTTAAGGAGCACCAACGCAACCTATCCTTAAAAGTAAAAGATGATCTCGCTATCTCCATAGTAGTAGCTGGCTTTAAAATGAAACAATCAAGGACCATAAATTAGCATATGTGAGATCACTGGTAAGGTAGGAGTAAAAGATTAACTCAACATTTGATAATTGTCAGCCTTAAATCTATCCAAGCAGCAACAAATATTGTCGAAGTCACAAGGGTAAATGTTATCCAGGTATGAAATATTGCAGAGGTAAAATTTTTAGAAGATGCAGAGATAACAAACGCATGTTCTCTCAACACCAGAGGGCGCAATCACAACAATCAATTTACCTACTTAAAACACATGCAGATCTAAATCACACATCCTACAACATGATATCATTCAAACAAGGAAGTGTACCATTTCCATTTTTCCTTCTCTGAGTCTCATCTGCGTGCTACATGCCTCTCCCGCTCGACGACCGTCGAGACCTCACAGGTACCTCGCAGCCAATGCTAGGGGTACTCTTCTTCCCCCTTAGCCCCCCGAGCCGCAAAGGAGCCACACAATATCCAGAGGGTACGTCTAGCACCCAGATCACCTTGCAAGGCTGAGCTACCACTCCTCTCCGAGCTGGGTTTCCTAACTCCCACAAGCAAATCATTCAAGTCACTATTCCTACAGCGTAACATTACGCTAACAGAAGATCCCCTTCTTCCTTCTCCTTCCTCTCTTTTATAGAGTTTTTGAACTTCCTTTCTTTCCTTAAATATCATTTAATTAAAGTTTTGATAAAAATTCCTAAAAAATATCCTTCGTATAAGTGTCACCCATCCCCCACATTCCTCCAATAATTATTTTCTTTAATTTATTAATTATCTTATTTCCCTCACCCACCTAGAGTTACTCCTAAAATTACTCCTAGGTGTCCCTAGATTCCCTTACAGGTTTAAAAGGCTTTCCCTATTAAGAAGTTGCCAATTTAGTTCAATTTAGAAGGTTCTTGAATGCATATTCTTTACTAAGTTGACCTCCCGCTTTTTACCTTAAGTTCCCCGTGTTTCCCTTTTTATGTTACCTCCTTTCCCTAGTTTCCTAAATTTTATAATTTCCCTCTTTCCCCTTTTTATTAGAGCTAAAAACGACAGTTGTGCAATTTAACCTCTTTTTCCTTTTATTATTAATTTAGTATCTTTTTAAACTATCAAAAGTTAAAATAATTAATTTCTTCTTTACATTTTATATCCACGGATTTTATTTAATTTCTTACTCTCTTCATTTTACCCCAAAAATTTATGAAGACCAAAATTATTACTTAAGTGGTTTTTATTTTAAATTTATTATTTTATTTTTATATAGATATTTTCTCAAGGGTAGACAAAATTTCACCCCTAGCGAAGTTTTAGTCATAGGACTTAGATTCTGAACCGGGCGACATTTAATTAGGGAAGTTGTTTTAAAAATTCTCAATGTGTTATTTGTCTTAGGGCCATCTAGGTTCATCCCTCTATCATCATCAATGTGACGTGCCCTTCAGGATGCACTAGGTGCCCCAAGCATGCCACTCACCTCATTTGTTCCTTTGCACGACGTGCCCTTCAGGACACACTACGTGCTCCAAGGGTGCCACTCGCCTCTTGACTGATTGGTAGACAACAATAACCCCTGGAGTCAACACTTCGCCAGGTGAACTTGTGGGAGACTAAGGGCTTCTAAGGAATAAGGCCCCCACCTTATTGTGAGCCCCTTATAATCATCATGAGCGACTTTCTCAGTCTGCCCTCACGACATCGTGGGTCCTCTCGAACTAGGTAATCGTTAACCTACAGTTTGAGCCACGACGGAAGTGCTAGTAGGCTGTGGTAGGGCTACTATCCACACCTCTCCCTCAACCTCTCTAGTAGTCATGTGTGACCCCCTTTACTCCATATGTGAGTCTGGTCGACAAGCTATCGTCAACCTGCATCATCAACAAATCATGTCAGAACATATCCACATCATATCATCTAATCATATGTACTAATATCACAGTAAAACAATCAAACCCTAATAGCACACTCCCTAACTTGATCCAAAGTCCAAGGGGTTTCATCGATGCCTCTGCATCCTCAAGGTCCAAAACCTTGCACACTCAGTAAAACCGAGTCAATAGCACAAGTCTATGTCAATGTAGTAAAACAACATGTCATCTACCCATGACGCATCATAATCAAAGACACATGTTTTAATATCATAATAATATGGATCACTTGCGAGCAAGTGTACTCAAAGAATAAGTTTGCTTAATGCACCAGAGCGAGACGTTACATACACCCCCTCTTGGTCTAAACTTCATCCCGAAGTTTCACAGTATATATGTCGAAATAAGTGTATCACAGTATCATATGTCTATCTATCAAACAAAAATGGAAACTACTGGCGCATATCATATGTGTCCTCCTAGGTCGTCGAGTGCAGACTATAATTGTCCCACTGGACCTTGACCTGATCTACCATTCGACGTCATAATTGTCAAACGTGATGATGTAAGATGCGGACCAGCTCAGCTATGATCACTCCCTCGTCCAATACCTTCAAGGAACTCATGTCAATAACATGTGTAGGATCACTAATATAATGTCTCAAAACAGATACATGAAAAAAATCGTACAAACGCCTCAAGGAATCAAGCAAGGCTAGTCGATAGGCCACGGGCCCCTTTTTCTCCACAATCTTGAAATCTCCCATGAATCTAGGAGAGAGTTTATCTCCCTTCCCAAACTTGATCGAACTCCTATGCAGTTTAACTTGCAAGAAGATTCGATTGCCGACCTCATAACTATGGTCGACTCGGTGTGCATCGACATAACTCTTCTATTGATCCTGCGCTTCTTTAAGCCTTTGTATTATGGTTTTCATTTGCTCTTCCATTTCTTGGATCATTTCTGGTCCCACCAGCACCCTATCCTCATGCCTATCCCAACTCAAGGGCATCCAACATGGTCGCCCATAAAAAACTTGAAAGGTGCCATTTTAATGGTTCTTTGTTAACTGTTGTTGTAAGCGAATTCCACTAGTGGCAAGAATTCTTCCCAATGCTTTTGTTGGTCCATTACATACATGCACAACATGTCCTCCAAGGTTTGGTTCATTCATTTTGTTTTCCTGTCAGTCTCCAGGTGATACGCAGTACTAAAGTTAAGTTGGGTTCCCAAGGCCTCTTGGAAACTCGTCCAAAATTGTCTAGTAAACATCGACCCTCGATCGGATATAATCCTCTTAGGCATGCCATGCAGCCTCACAATCTCACTGATGAAAACTCTAGCTATGTCATGTGCTTGATATGTCGTATGCACATGAATAAAGTGAGCACTCTTGGTCAGGGTGTCTACCACTACGAAAATCGAGTCATGTCTCCTTGCCATCAGTGGAAATCCAACAAATTCATTGAAATAACCTCCCATTTCGATTCTGAAATGGCATGTGGTTGTAGTAATCCCGTTGGGTGTCTATGTTCAGCCTTTACCTGCTGACATTCTAGACATCTTGCCACATAGTTGACTATGTCTGCCTTCATTCCCTTTCAGAAGAATAAGGGTTTAAGGTCTTCCCTCATCTTCGTGACTCTCGGGTGAGCCATGTAAACTGCTCCATGAGCCTCACTCAATATCGACATCCTCAACTCGTCATTCAGTGGTACATAGATCCAATTTTTAAACCTCAATAATTCATCGCTATCGAATGAAAATCCCTCAAATCGGGGTGCCATCATTGTGTTTTGTCCAATAAAACCCTTGACCTCTTTGTACCAGTCATCGTCATGCTGTAAAGTTAGAATATTTTCACGTAGATTCATTTGAAGAGGCAACACCGAAAACATGCATGGTTTCTGACTCAATGCATCCGCCACTCTGTTCACTATTCCCTTTATGTAAGTAATCTCAAAGTCATACTTGCTAAGCAATTCCGACCAATGTCGTTGTCGTGCGTTCAGGTCACTTTGTGTAAATATGTGTTGTAGTCCACAATGGTCAGTTTTTAGTTAAAATTTCCGTCCAACAAGGTAGTGTGTCCATACCTTCAAGGCATATAGGATGGCTAACAACTCCAAATCATGCGTCGCGTAGTTCTCCTCATGCCTTCTCAGTTTCCTTGAAATGAAAGCGATCACTCATTTGTCTTGCATCAATACTCCACCTAAGCCTTCCCTGGATGCGTCCGTGCATACCAAGAAGTGTGCGTCCATGTCAAGGACCTTTAGTATCGGTGCGGTTGTCAACAATTCCTTGAACCTTCGAAACTCTTTTGCACCTTTCTCAGTCTAAACAAACTTCTTGTTCTTCTTCTACAATTCCGTGATCACATTTGCTATCTTTGAAAATCCCTCGACGAACCGTCGATAGTATCCTACTAAACCCATGAAGTTGCGCACTTCTGGGACATTCGTCAGCGCAGGCCATTCCATAATAGCCTCAACCTTGGCTGGATCCATGGTGATGCCTTCGCCGGAGATGACATGCCCTAAGTAGTGAATCTTTGATTGATAAAAAGAGCATTTGGACTATTTCCCATACAATTTGTGCTCTCACAGACACTGTAGTACCAAGCGCAAGTTCTCGTCATGCTCCTCCGTCGTACGAGAGTAAATCAAAATATTGTCAATGAACACTTGGATGAACTTGTCCAAGTACTCGTGGAACACCCCATTCATCAAACTCATAAATACCCCTGGGGCGTTTGTCAGTCCAAACGGTAAAACAGTAAACTCGTAATGTCCAAACCTTGTCTTAAAGGTGGTCTTAGGGACGTCAGCTTCCTTGATCTGCAGCTAGTGATACCCTTATCACAAATCCATCTTGGAGAACATCGTTGCACCCTTAATTTTATCGAACATATCATCAATTTTCGGCAAGGGATACTGATTCTTGATCATGGCCTTGTTCAGTTGACGGTAGTCAATGAAAAGCCTCCACAATCCATCCTTCTTTCGTATGAAAATAACAGGTGCACCCCACGGTGACACGCTAGGACGTATCAGTCCTAGGTCCAACAACTCCTTCAGTTTCATTTTTAACTCTTGTAACTCCGGGGTCGACATCCGATAAGGCATTCTTGCTATCAGTTCAATCCTCGGTTTTAGGTCTATGGTAAACTCCAATTCCCTCTCCGAAGACATCCCAGTTAACTCCTTCGGAAACACGTACGCAAACTCTCTCACCATCGGAAGGTGTTCCAGACCTTCCACTACTCCCTTCTTGTTTAATGCAAGGATCGCATAAAGCTTGCACCCCTTGCGCATACTCTTCCGTAGTTGTAAGGAAGAGATGAACCTCAGGGAAACTCCCTGGTTCCACCCTACAATTACATGTCTTTGTCCCTCGTCATTGACCAAGCTCAGTCGTTTTGTCTTACAGTTGAGTATCGCCTCATGCGATTCCAACCAATCCATACCAATCACGACATCATAAGATTCTAAGATCGTGACGTACAGGTTGGCCCTCGTGAAAAAATCTCCCAGGTTAAGGACACAGCCTGTAACCTTTCCTCCGACCTTCTTTTTGGATCTCGAAGCCATATCTACGAAGCTAAACTCGTCATGTTCAACTGCCTTTACCTTAATCCTTTTTAGCACTGTACCAGAAATGAAACTCTCGGTAGCACCGAGATCTATCAAAATACTAAGGGACTGGTCAGCGACAGTAGCTGTCGTCTCGAGAACAGTATATTGATGCTCTGCCTGGCGGTTATTCACCGTGGCATGAATCCGATGGGCCTTGCCCATATCTCCCACGATAGTGGGTCCGGCTGATCCGAACGCTCTGGTCCTCTCCACGAGGCAGTCACATTGGTAGTGTGGCTCCCCACACATCCAACACCCCTTCTTCGGCCCAGTAGTCCTGGTACCCAAAGTAGAAGATGACAACCCACCGGCCTAGAACCCTGGTCTGTTTTGCTAAATAGGCCTAAATTACTACTGCTGCAGGCAACGCTATTATTGATGTTGTGGTCCCCGATAAGGTGTCTGTTGTTGAGGCGTCGGTAGCCTGGGTGTAGTGAAAGTGGATCCCCTCTGGAAGCCATGATATTCCAGCGTATGTCTAGCTACTGTGTGATGGTGTTGTGCTCCAGATGACACCTACCCTGCTGGTCTCGCTAGAGTCCTAGTCTAAATCCCATTGATAAGCTCCTCCTCTGCTATGAGAGCTTTCTAGATGGAATCATGCAAGGTCTGAGGCATCAAAATCCTAGCCTTTACGCGTAGGTTGTCGTTAATGTCGAACATGAACCTATTGAACTTAAGTTCCTCAGTGTTAAGGTGCGAAGCATACCAGAGAAGCTCCATAAAACAGGCCTCGTACTTAGGCATCGTACGACCTCCCTATCATAAGGCATTGAGCTCATTGAGGTGACGCTCAATGAATTCATCATAAAGGTACCTCTCTCGGAATCGTTCCCATGACACGTCTTCGACGGCCATGTTCAGCTACGGTAGGAGCGTCTTCCACCATAGAAGAGCACTCCCCTTCAATTGAAAGACCGCCATGCGGACCTTCATGTTGGAGGTATAATCGTGAAGTGTGAAGCACATCTCCATGTTCTCCAACCATGCCTCAGCGGCTATGCCGTCTGGGGCACCAAATAACTCAGGAAACTTGACCTTCTCGAGTTCGCAGTGAATGCTACCAGTACCAACCGGAGTGCACGATGGAACCTCAGTGGGTGGCAGCACCCTGGCCTCATCTCTGTCCAAATAGCTAATCAGTGCCTCAGACATGCGCTGAAAAGACCTCATCATTCTGACTACATCACCAACTGCTATCTGCTCCTGTCCTAGAACCTGCTCATCTCCCTAGGGGTTAGACCCCTCAGGTGTGGATGCTACTGGAGGTGTCACGCCTCCTCCCCTAGCACCCCATCGTCTGCCTATGTGGCGTCCTCTAACCATGATTACCTGCACACACATAAGTTAAATCGATCAGCAACAGTATAATCAATCATTCACATCAATGAAAACCATAGCAATCCCAAGTCGCGGGTTGAACCATGCTCTAATACCAGATATAGCATACCTCCTGTTCGTCACGACATCAACCCCTCATAACAAGTGCAATTTTTTTTTTATTTTTTTTTTTGTGCATGTGTACAAGAGTAATAAGGACATTTATACTCTACGTCACAACAAGACGATGAATAGGATGCATGCTACTGTTACAAAAACATAACGATCTAAGATGCACATCAATCATCTGCAAGCAATGAACGCCAATCAACCAACAATAAATAAGACTGACTACCTGCCCATCCTACCCTGCAATGGTTAGGACCTCTAAGACACATAAGCAACTCTCAAGCCCAATTTCCCATCGATTTTAACCATTTAAGGTCTCAGGGCTGGCGATTGTACTGAGGAACATGGAGGTGTCTACATCTCGCCCGACTCAATCAAGACCAAAACTAAAAATGCTAAGAAAATAAAATCAACAATGAATAGTGTGCGATAGTGTTCTATGAATCAGTCGCACATCACACCATTCCCAGGGTGCAAAAGAATTTGATTACTAAATCCATCATTAAATTCAACAATAAATACCCTTTTAGTGGCGGATGAAGTAACTACCCCAAGACTGTCCATACATATCACGGTGCAACCGATATCAATTGATTCATGGAGCAAGAAATTAGTCTACAAAATGAGTCTCACATACTAAAATTTCATGGTGCACAATTTCTATGATAAAATTACAATTCGGTCATACTTTAGCATCTCCTAAAGCCGTAAGAGTAACCTACTTGAATTAAAAGTGCTAAGAGGACAAATACATAATCAACCATGCTTCTTCTTTATTCATGATGCGTTACAACTTTCAAAATTAATTCAAGGCGCGAGTGAAATAAAAGCTACAAAACGAAGACTCCAACAATTCCACACTCCAACTTTAATCATTATACATCCCAGTTGGGAAGTTCAATTTTAACCACATCTCAATCTACTAGCCATTTACTTTAATTGAAATATTACTAAACTAAAGTAACTTGTTGTTATCAAACACTAACTAAATAAGTAAATTGTTGATATGAGACCTTATCTAAAATAAAGGAGAAGGCTCTTATGAACAAGAAGAATGCCTAAGCTTTTATTGCTATTGTTGAATAATCTTAATCTGCCATTCAATTCTAAATTCACCCAACTAGCCATTGTTCTTGGTACAATAGTAAAATTCTTAAAGTGGAAAACTATTATTAAATAACAAATAAGGCAATAACAAGACTTTTAAAGTAAAGAAAAGATAGTGACAGTTGGTGCCCAGTAAAATTGAAAAGAGTGTGGGTTGAATAAGGCCATTCATTTAAGCAAGAGGTGGTTGTCAGAAAGGTAAGGAGTGGCTGAGTAAAAAGGTAAAATCTTAAGGTAAAAGTAACAGTTCAATGCAAGGTCAAATTCTAAGTAAAAGCAAAACCACTGGAGTTGTTTTTTTTTTTTTATATAATTCTTTTGACAGAAATCTTCGGGAAAAGTACATGCCATTAATAGTTATAATATTAACAAAAGAAAACATCCATTACTATTGACAATGAAAAGAAATTGTAGAGCCATTTCAATGATAATAATAAATGTGATTAGAAGCTCGCTTTGAAATGGGGTGTAACAACCCTTCGATCCAACTGCTGACAAATGGAATCTATGAATTATCAACTGAGCCGCCAAACTGATTTAGGTTTTGTTTTCCAATGGAAAATCGCCCCCTTTTTCCAAATAGTTGCAAAGGGAAAGTGTACTATCTAAACCGAAATTTTAACCTGAGCTTAATTAGGAACCTGTGTTTTATTGAAAAAAAATGGTAAGAAATCGGGAATAGGTTTTATTGTTTAAATGGTAAAGTTTTTCCTAGGGAAAAATGTTGTAAAGGAAAGGAAACACGAACATCAAGGGAAAATTGCAGTGCCACGTATCTGCAAACTTAGGCTACCATAAGGGCTCAACGGGGATCCTTTAGAAGAACACCGACTACGTTTTGAAAGCACAAGGGTGTTCATTCGGCCAAAAAAGGAAACATAATTCTAATTGAAGGGAAGGCATGTCGCTGGTTAACACACAAGCATGGAGGCGCAATCGAAACACAGTCCAAGAAACCCTTACCTTTCATTAACTGGGAACCAATACACCCACCTATGTGTCAGACATTCCTATTCCCCCACGAGCATCTCACTGTAATAAAAAACGTTTTCACCGAATTTAAAAGCAAAAAGATCGTAGAGGGAAAAAATCGATAGCACCATCCTTACCCAATGCTTAGCGCAGAGGCAACTGAGAGGAGGATTAATCTTCTTGAGTTTCAGGAATGAGAGAAAAATCATAGCCCAGAAATGGCGCAAAGATCGTTAAATTGTTATTTTTTAAAAACATTACACATAGCAAACACAGGCCAAGGAGGATTAACTCACTGACAGGGTAACTGAATGTTCTTTTTGTTTTTCATATCCAGCATACAATCATAAGGATGCAGACAGGTATAGTCAGAGCATTTTTTTTTTGTTCATTCGACAGGGATGTGGAACTTAAGGAGCACTGGTGCAACATATCCTTAATAGTAAAAGTTGATCTTGCTGTCTCCATAGTAGTTATTGGCTTTAAAATAAAACAGTCAAGGACCATAATATAGCATAAGTGAGATCGTTGGTAAGGTAGGAGTAAAATATTAACTCAACCTTTGATAACTGTCAGCCTTAAATCTATCCAGGTAGCAACAAAAATCACGAAAGTCACAAGGGTAAAATGCTATGCAGGTATAAAATATTGCAGAGGTAAAATTTTTAGAAGACGTAGGGATAACAAACACATGTTCTCTCAACACAAGAGGGAACAATCATAATAATCAGTTTACCTACTTAAAACACATGTAGATCTAAATCACACATACTACAACATGCTATCATTCAAACAAGGAAGCATACCGTTGCCCTTTTGCCTGCTCTGAGTCTCGTCCGCATGCTCCGTTCCACTCCCACTTGGCAACCGTCGAGACCTCACGAATACCTCCCAGCTAATGCTAGGGCTACTCTTCTTCCCCCTTAGCCCCTCGAGCCGCAAAGTGGACACACACTATCCAGAGGGTACGTCTGGCTCCTAGCTCACCTTGTGAGGTTGAGCTACCACTGTTCTCCAAGCTGGGTTTCCCAACTCCCATAAGTAAATCAGTCAAGTCACTATTCATGTAGCGTAACATTACGCTAACAGGAGATCCCCTTCTTCCTTCTCCTCCCTCTCTTTTATAGAGGTTTTGAACTTCCTTTCTTTCCTTAAATCTCATTTAATTAAAGTTTTAATAAAAATTCCTAAAAATTCTCCTTCGTACAAGTGTCACCCATCCCGCACATTCCTCCAATAATTATTTTCTTTAATTTATTAATTGTCTTATTTCTCTCACCCACCTAGAGTTACTCCTAAAATTACTCCTAGGTGTCCCTAGATTCCCTTACAGGTTTAAAAGGATTTCTCTATTAAGAAGTTGTCAATTTAGTTCAATTTAAAAGGTTCTTAAATGCAGATTCTTTACTAAGTTGACCTCCCGCTTTTTTCCTTAAGTTCCCCATCTTTCCCTTTTTATGTTACGTCCTTTCCCTAGTTTCCTAAATTTTATAATTTCCCTCTTTCCCCTTTTTATTAGAGCCAAAAACGGCAGTTGTGCAATTTAACCTCTTTTTCCTTTTATTATTAATTTAGTATCTTTTTAAACTATCAAAAGTTAAAATAATCAATTTCTTCTTTACATTTTATATCCACAGATTTTATTTAATTTCTTACTCTCTTCATTTTACCCCAAAAATTTATGAAGACCAAAATTATTACTTAAGTGGTTCTTATTTTAAATTTTATTATTTTATTTTTATATAGATATTTTCTCAAGGGTAGACAAAATTTTAACCCTAGCAAAGTTTTAGACTTAGGACTTAGATTCTGAACTAGGCGAAATTGAATTAGGGAAGTTGTTTTAAAAATTCTCAATGTGTTATTTGTCTTAGGGCCATCTAGGTTCATCCCTCTATCATCATCAACGCGACGTGCCCTTCAGGATGCACTAGGTGCTCCAAGGGTGCCACTCACCTCATTTGTTCCTTTGTGCGACATGCCCTTCAGGACGCACTACGTGCTCCAAGGATGCCACTCACCTCTTGACTGATTGGTAGACATCAATAACCCCTGGAGTCAACACTCCGCCAGGTGAACTTGTGGGAGACTAAGGGATTCTAAGGAATAAGGCCCCCGCCTTATTGCAAGTCCCTTAGAATCATCATGATCGACTGTCAGAGTCTGCCCTCATGACATCGTGGGTCCTCTCGAACTAGGTAATCGTTAACCTACAGTTCGAGCCACGACGGGAGTGCCAGTAGACTGTGGCAGGGATGTTGTCCACACCTCTCCCTCAACCTCTCTGGTATTCGTATGTGACCCCCTTTACTCCCTATGTGAGTCTGGTTGGCAAGATATCGTCAGCCTGCATCATCAACAAATCATGTCAGAACATATCCACATCATATCATCTAATCAGATGTACTAATATCACAGTAAAACAATCAAACCCCAATAGCACACTCCCTGA
>JZKD02S1992760.1:190238-207330 GCA_000966675.3 Picea glauca | reverse complement strand
GAGCCCAACTATCATCCTTGTTCAACAACTCCTTGATGGCGCACTTGACGTCCTTGATTGAGCTCTAGATGAAATCCAAAGAATTATTCAAATTCTTCATTCCATCGCACCGAGAACAAGCAATCTGGGGCGGAGGGGCTGGAGGAGCATTAGATGACGAAGAAGGGGAGGCGAGAGAGGGGAGATGGGACGAGGAAGAAGAGAGAGGGGCAGTTGGGCAAGGGGGAGAGGAGGGAGGAGGGGGACGGGGTGGAGTCTGGTGGATGGGTGGCAGCTCTAGGTTGATCTTAGGAGCAAAGCCGAGGGAATTTCCATAGATATTGAACCACTCGACTTTGCAAGAAAACAGAGAGAACAAAGGAGGTAGTTTTGGAGTGATGTCACGGTCACGAGGGTGTTCTGGAGAGGAGGCACGAATAGGGCCAAGGGGGAGTTCCGAAGTGGAGGCGCGGACAGGAGCCCGAGGCAAGCTATGAGGAGCTTGCATGTCATGACCCCTCGAACCTCAGCCTCTCACTACATACCAAGCCGCCCCACGCTTTGACTTACCTTGTTGGCGATGCATTGAGACTATGACTAGGAGAGGAGGGGAGGGAGAGAACCAAAGAAGGAGTTGGGGGAAGAGCTTGAAGCAAAGGTGGAGCAGAGGAAAAATCTCAAACCAGAGCCAAAGATAAATACACGCTAGTGGGTGACAATGAGGAGTGGGAGGCAGATAGCGCGAATGAGACATGAGTTTCACCGACGCAGGCCAAAAACCATTGATATGGGGAAAATGATGGGACTGGTTAGGCAGCCAACCCATAGTGTTTACCACCCTTGCGAGTTGGAGCTCCATTACCATAAACTGCTTGGTGTGAAAATAAATGTGTGGGTACGTCGATCGAAATGATAAATGCATGGATTAAATGTCTGAAGTAAGTGTGAGTTGTGGTCACGTGGTGTGGTGTGGGTTGTGGCTAGGTGTATGACACCCCATCCGAGGTATAAAATTCATATTATTATTTAAATCATAAAATGTTATTTATATGATTTCTAACTTTCACAATAAAATCAAATCAATGAGCATAAAATTCATATTAACATTTGACATTTTTATTTGGTATTTTAAATATGTGTGACTTCCAATATTATTGAGTAATTATTATTTTTATATAATTTAAAAAATTATAAATATATAATTATTATTTTTTATATTTAATATTCATCTTTTAATTAAGTTAAATATATGGAAAAAATTATAACTATAATGATAAAAACAACTTCAACATATCCGAAAATAAAAAATAAATATTCTAATTAAAAATATTAAGTTAAAAGAATCGCGGCTCCTTATCCATATTTACAAAATCAAATCAGATATACATGTATTATTAAAAAAATGGAGAGCAGTCATTGCAACACATTCACACACAATACTAATTTTTATTACATTGAATCTCAATTACAACATATATATATATAGTTGGATTCAGATCCAATCGATTCCATACTTGGAGGGAGTGGTTGAGAAAATATCTCAACAACTCCAACAAACCAAAACCAACTTCAAATTAATCATTAATTCTAACACCCCCCCTTAATGATTACATTACAAATAAACCACGTAATTCTCAAATTACAACATAGATCTCTGTCTGATCTGGTCTTAGCACTCTCACCCACTCTGAAATCTCTCGGTTTATGCTCTTTCTTCTCCACAACTTCGAGCTTCCCTCTCGACTCATTTAAGATAAAAAACGCTTCTGACCATCTTTAATGAATTTGTAGGATCAAATATTCTTGACCCCCCCGAGAAAGAGTCTAGATACTAAACCACCTTATTGAAATACTTCCATCTGTGAAATAACCCCAAAGAATAAATTTCAACAGTTTTGTAGGAAAGTACTCTAGTTACGGAATGTATTCAGCAATCAATCCTCCAAAATGACCTTCTACACACACATACAATTTTATTTTCAAACAAATAATACAATAATAACACCACACAAAATTTCAAGAACATTAGAAACATTTTACTGTGAATTTCAGGACTGAAGATCTGGCCATAAAGCCCCGTAAAGATTCTTCTATAATCTTGTAGCAATCTTCAAGCGCAAGTCCATGCAACGAGTCCTTCACCGCACAGTCTCCAGCCTCCAACAATCATATGACTTGCACATCTCCCACAACGATCCCACACACGCAAAGATATTCTGTAACACTCGGCCTCCTTAGTACGCACGCAAGTCGTGTAGCTCCACGTTGCCCTTTGGTCACGCAGTGCAACTCGTCCAGCAACAAATTAATGGATTTGGACTACACCTCTGCCATCACGCTGATGTTGATCCCAGATAGCGATTTCCTCCTTTTTAACGTAGTAATGTTTCTTCAAACAATGGGCAACACTATTTTTCCTAGATGCGACTGTTCTGGTAATAGATGATGTGCTTACAAACAAGACATGTAGCGCTTCTCTTCCATGCAACCAAATTAATACTCACAAACACACGAAAACAATTAATCTAAAACATTAAACTCGACTATTACAATTCAGACTCTCACATCTTCCTGGGGTGAGGGATTAAGCCCAGTCATGCTCTAATACCATATTAACAAAATGGAGAGCAGTCATTGCAACTCATTTACACACAATAATAATTTTTATTACTTTGAATCTCAATTACAACACATATATATAGTTGGATTCAGATCCAACCAATTCCATACTTCAGGGAGTGGTTGAGAGAATATCTCAACAACTCCAACAAACCAAAACCAACTCCAAATTAATCATTAATTCTAACATGTATTCAGTCTATTACAAATGACACAGCATGAATCATGCTTTCTTAATCGCTCCGCTGGTATCCCACAGCCCGTAGTCGCCCACGCTTAGAGATCCAAAGAGAAACTATCATATATACTCTCATGGTGATAAGATTTGCTGACAAAGTAAAACACGCTCTGTGTCAACAGCCCCATCAAATTAACAAGAGACAACAACCCAACAAGTAGTACCCCATATACCACTCTCGCTGCTATCTCCACGCCATGGCCACGCCCCTCAACAACCGCATACCAAAAAACTCTTACAATGACTTGACTGAATATGAAGAAAAGTATAACGAGCGGCAAGACAGTGGTCCGCTTTCCTCTGATGAGATCGCTGCTCTTCTCAATTGCGTTAATGCCGTAACATCGGTCCTCCAACACGGTCACAACGCTGGCGAGGTTCCACACTGTGCTTATATACAGTTCCACGCAGAGAAAAACGATGACAAGAGTTAGACCGAAAAGAAAAGTTCCCCAATTCAATTTATGGTCCTCTTCTACTCTCAAGGCGGAGAAGAAGATGATGAGCAGGAGGATAATGGCCAATAGACATGCCGTGAAGGAAATTATGAAAATCGAGAGGAAAGTTACTGCGAGGCGTTTCCAGACCCTGGGAATGTGGACATTCATAACACTCGCGTACGACAATTTCAATTTCTTTGTGTTCGAGGTGTAGGTGGAGGCCACCGTGCAGACCACCGCCGCCGTCGACAGCATCCGCAAGATTAAAACCAAGGCTCCGTACACCGCTACGAACGCGAGAAACTCCCTCCATTCCGAGGTCAATTCACGGATAGTCTTCTCGCGGGATAGGCCGTTGGCCTCCATCTTATAATACGTCTCCGCGTCATTGATTTTAATGAACAGACAGCCGGAGATGAAGTTGAGACCCAGAGTCACAAAAGAGAGGGGAAGAAGCAGGGTGAGCGTAAGAGCCCACACTAATTTGCTGCGGGATAAGCGGAGGAGGATGTTGATGGCCTCCTTCACGATGCCCAACGCGTCTAGTAACTGGAGCTCCTCTGCCTCTCTCTCCATGGGTTTTGCTATGGACGCCGATATCTCTCTGAAACCCTAATCCCTTCTTCTTCTGCTTCTTTTCTGCCAAAATTTTCCGTGCGTGGTGCCGGTTGGGGTGATCCGTGGCCCGTGAGGTTTGATGGTGGGATTATTATTATTTATAATAACTGATCCAATCACGGGGAGGACTTGCTCAAGCTCGCTTCCGTATTATACCCATTCCTTCCTTTAACTTGTAGCACCAACAGTTGAGTAGAGGTCACGCAAACCGCAATATTGGACTTCAAGATATTTAAATCTCCACATCGTGTCCGCAGAATCGTACGAATTATGAGTGAAAATTCATAAGAACGACCTGAGACTCGGCCCAAATGGTACAGTACCCCATTTGTTTTTTCATTGGATATGGAAATCTTCCGAAATTTTGCTGAGGTGACACAATTTCTTTTGTTTTTTTTATTGGATTTGTATATCTTCCCGAACACGAACGTAGTGGACACGGTCTACTTAGATTTTTTAATTTGTATTTATCCAATCACTTTTGAGCCTCACACTAACCATTGAACCGTCAATTTCATATATACATATAATACCCTAAGTACGGTCGAAAAAGTACGCCAAAGTACAATTTTTTTTATTAATTTATGTAATTGCCAAAGTACAATTTTTTTTAATAATTGATGATGATGATGATAAAAAATTACGACAAAGTAAATTTTTTTTATTAATTTATTTACTTGTCAAATTACAATTTTTTTATTAATTGATGATGATGATGATGATGATGCACTAAGACAAACTTTCTAAGATTACCATATTTTTGTTGAGTTAAGAAGTTAGAAAAGTTGGTAGCGTGACATATTTTGAAAATGATGGTAATGATGAAAGTCCACTAAGAGAAGCTTTCCAAGATCACCATACTTTTGTTGAGTTAAGAGGTTAGAAAGGTTGGTAGTGTGACAAATATTTTGAAAATGATGATGATGATAATGAAAGTCCATTAAGAGAAGCTTTCCAAGATCACCATACTTTTTTTGAATTAAGAGGTTAGAAAGGTTGGTAGTGTGACAAATATTTTAAAAATAAGATCTAATATGGGAATAGGCTCGACAATCTAAGAGAAAGTGTTTTTCATCTTCAACCTTCTTAGTGTCACAAAGGTGACACACTCTTTAATCCCATAGCGTTTTAGGAATTGACCAACTCCCAATTTCACTATGAAGCTCGTCACAATTTGTTCTTATCTTAACAATGTTTTTTTTCCTTTACACTTGGCAAAACAAATAGATAATTTTGATTTTCTAGATTAGGGTTGATTACATCATTTTAATAACTTAATTTTCTTTTTTTCCAACTCTTTATCACAACACATCTTCTCTTTAAATTTGTATCTAACATTTTTTTAATAGTATTTTTAATCTACAAAATGGTGTCTTCCATGATTCCCCAATAGTTTAGCCAAGATCAAACATCTTTATGCCATCCTTGTTGGAGTATGGTGGTTATGACTCAATTTTGAAGAAATTTTAGGAAGTCTCTTGTCTTCGATGTTGTTTAACTTGTTCATATGCATTATATATCTAGTCATAGCCATGCTCTCAATGGGGTAGAGGCTTCTTTCAATCGGGGAGAGGCTTGTTTCTAAGAGGAGGATGGGATAGGGCGTATTTCCTTTAATTTTGAGATTACACGTTATAAAATTCTTTTGTATTTGCTCTATCCTTCTCCAGGATTCACGAGATATACTACAACCCCAGACTTCACATCCATAAAGAATAACATGTGTAAAAAGAGTCTCAAAGAAGATTTTCTTCTTATCCCAACCTTTTAACTCCAAATATCAGTTGATTTACAATTGTTTTCAAGCCCATAATAAGTTTTCCATCCCCAATAATCATTTTCTCAATGCTATAATTCCAATTGATCTTGTTGTGAATATCAATTCCAAGATATTTGTATGAAGTCATTTCCTCCAAGTTATCGTTGTCATATACGAAGGTATCATAAGGGATCTTATTGGATTTAATAATCATGACCTTAGTTTTATCAGTATTAATAGTCATACACATATTGGAGAAAAAATCCTTGAGGATTCTTAGTTAGTTTTCAAGATCATGGGGACTCATTGCCATAAGAAGGATATTATCGACATAAAGAAGAAGATTGATGACTATACCAGTGAGAGTAGGGCCGACACAACCTTCATTTTCCAAGAAATCTTCTAACTTGTCAATGTATATACCAAAAAGGGTAGGCGACAAGGGACAACCTTGTTTGAATCCAATATTGCAGTTAATCTCTTTTGACCAGCCCTCAATGTGTTTAAACTTAGCAATAAGGTTGTCATATATCCTTATTGTGGCAACCCTAAATTCGAGAGGCACTTTTATCTCTTCCAACCTATTCCAAAGGTTTTTCCTAGGAACCATGTCAAAAGCTTTTCTAAAGTCAACAAAACAACAAAAGAAAGTGGTTTTAGTATTGCGGAACTCCTCTACAATGATCATAAAGGTAACAATATGGTCCACAGCTGAATGATATCTCGTAAACCCGGCCTAAACTTTATCTCTTTTACTGTGACTTTCTAGCCAAAGGCTAATATTCTTTTCCAAAATAATTCCATAAAGCTTGGATAAAATCAAGCTAATCATAATGGTCCTATAATTAGAGGGAATGTTTCTATCCCCATTTTTAAAAATAGGAACAATCAGGGTTTGCATCCAAGGATTGGAGAAGCCCTGCTTCACTGCTAAATTGAAGAGCTTGTGTATGTGAGGGATAAGGATTGGCCCTCCGATTTCAAAAATTTCAGCTTGGTAGCCTTCAATGTCCTTAAATTTCTCATTTTCAAGCTGCTTAACCCCGAACTCTATGTCATCTAAAGAAAAAAATTCTTCCTTTGTAGGTACAATAAGAATGGTGTCCATGGCATTAGGGAACTTGATTTTGAAGAAATTTTAGGAAGCCTCTTGTCTTCTGTGTTGTTTAACTTGTTCTTATACATTAGGTATCTAGTCATAGGCATGCTCTCAATGGGGGAGAGGCTTGTTTCTAAGAGGAGGATGAGATAATGCATATTTCCTTTAATTTTGAGATTATAGGTTATAAAATTCTTTTGTATTTGCAATATCTTTCTCCAGGATGTTCGAGTTACTTCACACACACCTAGAATTTCTTTTTCCTAAGGTCTTTATTTTTTTATTAGTCATTATCCAGTCTCTTATATTTTAGGATAGAATATTCCACCTAGAGAATATTCTCTTTTAGTTCACACTTCAGTTTGACTAGTTGAGTTGAGTTTAAGTGTTGCATTGGGATTATCACCATGCAACATTGGGATCATCACCATGCTAATTCGACCTTACCTTGGTATCATCACCAAAGTGGTGCATTAGCCTTGATTCTTTAATTTAACTCCTCAATACTTTCTGTTCAGTCAGTTAACTGAAGACTAGTTGACTAGTTAACTTAACTAGGTGGTAGTTCACTCCCATAATTGTCTGAGAGACTAGAATAGGTGGTAGTTCACTCCCATAACTGCTGGTGTGTGTCTAGATCACTCTAGACCACCACTACGGTGACTTGGTTCACCCCAAGTCGAACTCATTGAGTTATATAGAGTATATCATGTGTAAGCTATTCATTATTCAGAACGGTTAATGAGAATTCTTTCCATTCTTTCTCTCCTTCTTCTTCTTTTCCAATTCTCTCTGCAAATGTGTGTATCATTGTTTAGCTAGATCTATTTTGTGCAGGTCAACAAATTTACATGGTATCAGAGCCAACAGAGTGCTAAGCAAAGATACACCAAATTTTTTTGTAGGTACCAAAGATTGAAGACAGCGGAAAGATGGAATTCCAAAAAGAATTCATTCTTACACCTTACAACTATTTTGCATGGAAGGAGAAAATATCCATACATCTTCGATCTAGAGGGTTGTATAGGTTAACCATGAATACATATATAGAACCGACATCAGTCATAGAAAAATCCAAGTACTTAAATCGCATGGATGAGGCACTCAAAACAATTTGCAGTCTTATTTCTCCCAATCTCCTTTTTCATATATCTTCCTGTAAAACTCCCAATGAAGCCTAGACCATCTTGGAAGGGCTCTTTGAAAAACATGATGAGATGAGGGGACACATGTTGGAGGTGGAGTTGCTCACATTGGATCCAAAAAGATTCGAGAATATTCAAGATTTCTTTACAAAATTCAAGGATTTACTATCGCATCTCAAAGCTTCTAGGGTTGATAAATCGAAGGAGGAGAAACAAATGGTTCTCACCATTCTCTCCAAGCTTAGACTTGAATTCTCTGTATTCGTATCCACATTCCATACTGTCAAATTCGCCTCTAGATCCACCTGGAAGATGCCTTCTCTTGAAGACTTTATCGAATCTCTAACACAAGAGAAAACCAAGCTCATCAACATGGGTGTAATCAAAGGCATAAGGGCACATGCACTCATTGTGCATGATGGAAACCACAAATATCATAAATCTAAAGATAAAGATAAGAGGAAATCTCATGCACATACGAAGAAGGAAGGGTACACAAAACCCTTCATCGATGCCTCCGGATCCAAAGGAGAAAAGGGAAGAAAGGGAGAGAAATGCACATAATGTCACAAAGGATTCCATTTGGAATCCGCATGCATGCAAAAACAAATAGATCTGATGTCTCAGATACTTCAGCAAAACAACCTTGGATATCGCATACCTGAGGGTGAAAAGAAGAAGAATCTAGAAGATCTGAATTCCAACAAAGGCAATTCTAGCCATGCCTTGATTGCAATCAACTCCTCTCCCGATGCTTGGATTGTAGATTCAGAAGAATCACATCACATGGATTCCTCAGAAGTAGTCTATTATTCTTTGGATGCATGCAAAGGTCCTCCTATTATGATGGGGGACAACTCTTCTGTCGAAGTCACCAGCAAAGGAAGGATTGAACTCACCAATGGAAGCTTCGATAATGTGTTGCCTGTTCCCAAGCTTTCTGTCAACCTTCTCTCTATGTATCAAATGACGAATTCCAATGCCGGAAAGAGAGTCATATTCACACCAAATGTCGTGGACATCTATGACATGCAAACCAACTCCAAGGTTGCTACTAGTGAGGTAAATCACCAGTCTAGATTGTATACATTTTATGAATTCATTGAACCTGGTTCTGCTTTACTTCTTATTCATGCTAATGAAAGTAGTAGGATATGGCATTAAAGGTTTGGACATTTGAATTTCAGATACATGCAACAACTTAGCAAGAAAAGATAAGTTGATGGTCTACCAGACGTCCATTTCTCCAAGGGAGTATGTGAGGGATGTGTTCTCGGAAAACACCCTCAAGAGAAATTTGATAAAGGAAAGTCTCAGCGAGATTTCGCACCTTTAGATTTGATCCATAGTGACCTCATGGGTCCTTTTCTGCATCCATCGATAAGAAAAGTGAGGTTTGTTCTCATTTTTGTTGATGATTTCTCACGTTTTACTTAGATCTACTTTCTCAGGAAAAATTATGAGGTCTTTCAACACCTCAAAGATTTCAAAGATTTGGTTGAGACACGGTCCGGAAAGAAGATCAAATTCCTATGAACTGATAACGGGGGAGAGTATGTGAATCATGAGATTCATAATCTTTGCCATGAGGCAGGGATTCAGTTGCAACATACAGTTCCCTACACTCCACAACAAAACAGAGTAGCCGAGTGGAAAAACAGATTTCTAAAGGAGATGGGCAGGGATTCAGTTGCAACATACAGTTCCCTACACTCCACAACAAAACAGAGTAGACGAGTGGAAAAACAGATCTTGCATGTTGCATGCAAAGTCACTACCACAGAGACTATGGGCTGAAGCACTTAACTGTGAAACATACATCCAAAACAGATCTCCTCATAGATCTATCAAGAATAAGACCCCCTATGAGGCTTGGAGCGCCCTCAAACTGGAAGTGGCCCACTTTCGTATTTTTGGTTCATGTGCATGGGCCCGAATTTCCTCTGAAAAGAGGAAGGCACTTGATCCACAGAGCACTGAGTGCATTTTTTTTGGATACCTCGATGATGTGAACGGATATCGGCTTATTGATATTTCCTCAAAATGACTCATCATTGAGCGTAGTGTCCAATTCGAGGAGAGTGACTTACATGTACCTCAACAGTCGCATGCAGACACCTTCACTCTTCCACCTGTCCGAGATGATGAGCATGCACATGTTGACTCTTCTTCAGACATGAGTTCTAATTCAAAGGACTCAGATGATTCAGATTCAGAGTCAATACAGTCAGATGCAGAGTCAAAGCATCCAGATGTAGTTGCAGAGCCAGAGCAGAGGCCTAAGTAGGCACAGACTACTCTTCAGGATGCAAGGGATCTCATTGGTGATCCGGCGGATACTAGGAGGGCTCGATTTGATTTCAAGGAGCCTCCTATTACACTCACTGCCACTGAACCATTGCCTTCTAGGCATCTTTTCTTGGTTCAGTCTTTAGATCCACAGTCTTATGGTGAGGCTGCTGGAAATCCCTTTTGGGAATCCGCCATGCAGGAGGAGTACAACTCCCTCCTCGGGAACCAGACTTGTAATCTGGTTCCCCTTCCTTCTGGGAGGAAACTTGTCATATGCAGATGGGTCTATAGGACTAAGAGTGCAGCAAATGGATAGATCAACAGATACAAAGATAGGCTTGTCACCAAAGGCTTTCAACAGGTTCATGGTATTGACTATGATGATACCTTCGCTCTAGTAACGAAGATGGATTCCATTCGATTGACCCTCGACATTGCGACATCTAAGGGATGGGAAGTCCATCAGATGGACGTGAAGAATGCATTTCTTCATGGTGATCTCTCTGAAGAGATCTACATGGAGTAGCCCCAAGGATTTATGCAGGACTCATCTTTGGTCTGTTGACTGAAGAAGTCACTTTATGGCCTCATGCAGGCTCTGAGGGCATGGTATGCCAATTTGGACTCCTACCTTTTGTCACAGAACTTTGTACGTTGTAAATCAGACCTGAATGTATACATGCTCAGGAGGGCTGATTCATTTCTACTTTTAGTTCTGTCTATCGATGATTTATTGATCACTGTTTTCTCGACTTCAGCGATAGCTACAGTCAAGAGGATTCTTCATGATAGGCTTTTGATGATGGACATGGGTCCACTACACTTATTCCTTGGACTTGAGATCATTCAGGATGCATTAGGCATCAAACTGTCTCAAACCAAGTATTCATGAGATCTCCTTGAGAGATTTCACATGACAGACTGCAAGTCTGCTCTGACTCCTTTCCTATCAGGAGTCAAACTTGAGGATGGCAGGGAGACTCCACTAGTTGACAACACACTGTACAGGTATATAGTGGGGAGCTTGTTGTATCTCACACACTCCAGACTGGACCTCTCATATGCAGTTGGCGCAGTTTCCAGGTTCATGCAGGAGCTGCATGAGCTACACTGGAAATATGCAAAACATATCCTTCGATACATACAGGGCACCATCACCTTTGGGATTCATTATGCAACAGACTCTACATTACATCTCATTAGGTTTACTGATTCCGATTGGGCTAGAGATAGCATTGATCGCAAGTCCACATTTGGTTACTCACTTAGTCTTGGTTCTAGGTCTATCTGTTGGTCGAGAAAGAAACAAACTGCCATTGCTCTATCTTCAGCCGAGGTAGAGTACAGAGGGGTAGTTAACATAACCATTCAGGCTATGTGGCTACAACATTTTCTCGCTGAGTTGGGCATTCAGTTTCATCGATCGATCATCATCTGATGTGACAACTAGAGCACTCTGAAGTTCTGCAGAGATCCAGTTCAGAGGCAGCGGACGAAGCACATCGAGATCCACATGCACTACATCTGGGACTTAGCACATGAGGGGATCATCGACTTACAATTATGTCCTTTAGTAGAACAGACGACCAACATTTTCACCAAGACCTTCACTGAGCAGAAATTCCATTCTCTGCGAGGTCATCTTGGAGTGAAGGACACAGTTGCCTAACAACTGTAGTTCTTATTTTTACATACATTGTACCTTGAGGGGGGTTTTTTCCCATGAGGTTTTTCCTCTTTCTTCACTTTATTTTCAATGTATAATTTGTGCTTGGGTACCTAACATGGCCTCGTTGCCGCGATCCAATCTTTATTTTCACCATAGTGATGTTCAGGGGGGGTGTTGGAGTTATTTCAGACACACCTAGGATTTCCTTTTCCTAAGGTCTTTATTTGTTTATTAGTCATTATCCAGTCTCCTATATTTTAGGAGAGAATATTCCACCTGGAGAATATTCTCTTTCAGTTCACACTTCAGTTTGACTAGTTGAGTTGAGTTTAGATGTTGCATTGGAATCATCACCATGCAACATTGAGATCATCACCATGCTAATTCAACCTTACCTTTGTATCATCACCAAAGTGGCACATCAGCCCTAATTCCTTAAGTTAACTCCTTAATACTTTATGTTCAGTCAGTTAACTGAAGACTAGTTGACTAGTTAACTTAACTAGGTGGCAGTTCACTACTGTAACTGCCCGAGAGACTAGAATAGGTGGCAGTTCACACCTGTAACTGCTGGTGTGTGTCCATATCACTCTAAACCACCACTATGGTGACTTTTTTCACCCCAAGTCGAACTCATTGAGTTATACAGAGTATATCATGTGTAAATTATTCATTATTCAGAACGGTTAATGAAAATTATTTCCATTCTTTCTCTCCTTCTTCTTCTTTTCCAATTCTATCTGCAAATGTGTGTATCATTGTTTAGCTAGATCTATTTTGTGCAGGTCAACACATTTACACAGGATTCACGAGAGATACTACATCCCTAGAATTCACATCCATAAAGAATAACATGCGTAACAAGAGTCTCAAATAGGCGTTTCTTCTTATCCCAACTCCAAAGAGCAACTGATTTACAATCGTTTTCAAGCCCATAATAAGCTTTCCATCCCTCAATAATCCTTTTCTCAATGCTATAATTCCAATTGGGCTTGTGGTGAATATCAATTCCAAGATATTTGTATGAAGTCACTTCCTCCAAGTCATTGTTGTCATATACAAAGGTATCATAATGGATCTTATTGGATTTAATAATCATGACCTTAGACTTATGAGTATTAACAGTCATACCCATATTGGAGAAAAAATCCTTGAGGATTATTAGTTGGTTTTCAAGATCATGGGGACTCCTTTCCATAAGAACGATATCATCAGCATAAATAAGAATATTGATGACTATACCAGTGAGAGTAGGGTCGACACAACCTTCTTTTTCCACACAATCTTCTAACTTGTAAATTTATATGCCAAAAAGGGTAGGGGACAAGGGACAACCTTGTTTGACTCCGATATTGTTGTTAATCTCTTTTGACCAGACCTTAGTCTTTTTAAACTTATCAATAACATTCTCGTACATCCTTATTGTAGAAACCCTCAACTCGAGAGGCACTTCTATCTCTTCTAACCAATTGCAAAGGTTTTTCCTAAGAACCATGTCAAAATATTTTCTAAAGTCAACAAAAAAACAAAAAAGATTGGTTTTAGTATTGAGGAACTCCTCTGCAATGATCCTAAAGGTAACAAGATGGTCCATAGTTGAATGATATTTCCTAAGCCCGACCTGACCTTTAGCTATTTTACCGTGAGTTTCTAGCCAAAGGCTAATCTTCTTTTCCAAAATAATTCCATAAAGCTTGGCTAAAACTAGGCTAATCATATTGGTCCTATAATTAGAGGGAATGTTTCTATCCCCATTTTTAAAAATAGGAACAATGGGGCTTTGCCTCCAGGGTTTAGGGAAGCCGTGCATGACTGCTAAATTGAATAGCTTGTGTATGTGAGGGATAAAGATTGGCCCTCCGATTTTAAAAATTTCATCTTGGTAGCCTTCAATGTCCTTATCTTTCCCATTTGCAAACCACTTAACCCCAAACTCTATGTCATCTAAAGAAAAAACTTATTCCTTTGTAGGGACAATAGGAATGGTGTCCATGGCATTAGGGAACACAATTTTAGGAAGCCTCTTGTCTCCCATGTTGTTTAACTTTATCTTATACATTAGGTATCCAGTAATAGCCATGTTCGCAATGAGGGAGAGGCCTGTTTCTAAGAGGAGGATGCGATATGGATTATTTCCTTTAATTTTGAGATTATAGGCTATAAAATTATTTTGTATTTAATCTAACTTTCTCTAGGATTCAAGAGAGATACTACAACCTTCGACTCCACATCTCGTATTCAAGAGAAATAATACAGCCCCAGTTAATCTTTTTGAGATAAACCTAATGAATATTATTTATAATATGTGAGAATAACATAAAAATAATGATGATAACATTAGCTTTTATTAAAATTGATAAACGGCTAAATACCTGGTAAATCAAATTATTAGGTTTATTTTGATTTTTAAATGTTAATATATTGTAAATAAAATTATTAAATTTATTTGATTTTATAACTATAAAGGTTAATAATATTGTAAATATTTTGAAATTTTTTTTTTTTTATAATAATAAATTTAGAAAAAAAAATTATATCTTAATTTATTATTATATTTTTTTTATATCAAAATTGTTTCCAAATATTTTTAAGAAATATAAATAAAATTTTTACAATCATTAAGAGCTACTAGTAATAATTCAATAATACGAAGAGTTAAAAATAATGATGATGACTTTATCTTTTATTACAATTGATAAAGATAATGATAACTTCTTTATCTTTTTATTAAATTGGTAAGGATAATAATGATGATATTCTCTTTTATTAAATTTAATTACGTCTATAGGCATCCTCCCTATTAGAGTTGCTAGATTAATCATGCTTTTAATTACTAAATTTAATCTGATGGTCAGGAATTCAAGATGCTGGCATATTCTTCATCTTACATCCAAATCAATGAATAAGAATGCAAGAACTAAATCCTTTGCATTTATAAAATCATACGTTTATCATGTTTACTTTTTCACTTTTACTAAACAAGATTAAAAAACTACTGTAACAATATATAATTGCCACGGGTTTTTGTAAAATTATTTATTTTATTTATATGAGATAGGTCACAGATTACAGTCGCCACGTATGGAAGACAGGCACAGGCCGCGGTTGATATACCACATTTAACAATGAACACGATTTTATGAATTTGAAGAGTTGGATGTGAAGCATTTAAGTTGTGCCGGGCGTAATGATAACAGGTATCATATTTGGACAGGTTTCAGTTGCGGCAGGCGGAGAGTCGTGGAGCGTCGGTTGGAATACTTGGAATGCGAATGGTGGAATGGACTGAGGTTCAGATGGATGGATCTTACCATAACACAAGTTATTTGTATTATAACTGAATCATTTATTAATTTATTGTGTTAATTTTGCAGGAAAAACATTTGAGACATTGGTTCCTCGAACAGGGGAAGCGATAACGCGCGTATCAGAGGCTCAGAAAGAAGATGTGGATTTGGCTGTAAAAGCATATCATGCCGCCTTTGATCATGGGCCATGGCATCACATGTCTGGCTCTGTAAGTGAATATGTTTTTCACCATGAGAAAAAAGTTTGTAGTTTAAGTGATTCCATCATTTTACCCTTATAAATCCAACTTATACTACTACCAAAACCTTATACTGAGCTATAAAATGTCCCTATCTACATATTCTCACTTCTTATCTGCATAATTATATGATCACTTACTGTAAGAAAATTTCTTAATGGGAATTGTTTACCTTGGTTCAGGAAAGAGGGCGCATCCTGTACAAGTATGCGGAGCTGGTGTTGCAACATGGTGATGAGCTCGCGGCCCTGGAAACTTTTGACAACGGAAAACCGCTGGCTATGGATCGGATGAGTGATATACCATACTATGTTGAAGTTCTCAGATACTACACTGGTGAACTATCTATATCAATGTGATTTTTCTTGGGTTTAGAAGTTATAGATCTGGGGCATGTTGTAAACCAAATTTGAAGGATTTTGCAATGATTATGATGTGCAGGGTCAGCTGATAAAATCCATGGACTGACTTTGAATATGAGTGGGCAGTATCAGGGTTATACATTGCATGAACCCATTGGAGTTGTTGGTCATATAGTACCGTGGAACTATCCAATGTTGATGTTTTTCAGTAAGATGAGTCGTGCCTTGGCCTGCGGATGTACAATAGTTATCAAATCTGCTGAGCAGACTCCCTTAACTGCACTTTATTGTGCACAATTGGCCAATGAGGTAACATTATTTTCTTTGCTCTGCTCAACTTGCAAATATTTATGGTGTAAGTTTCTGCTTAATTAGCAGGGCCAAGATTTGTATGTCCAATATTTTGTTCATGAAATCTCGTCTCGTCTCCATCACAGGCAGGAATTCCCCCTGGTGCTCTAAATGAAAACCTTGCATCTGGAGTCAAAATAATGGTAGGGGAGTTGCATCTGGATGAAATCTTGCATGCGTGTCTGAAGAGCGCATTTTCGTTTGTTCACTACATTGATTCGGTGATCGATCGCTGGAGTACTAATTTTGTTTGTTCAGGTTTTTTGGGTTTTTATTGTGCATATTACGATGTGTAATAAAAACAAGGCCAACCACGAACATTGTTGCTCAGTGAAATCCCAACAGTTATGGTCGCTGCTCGTACTAGACTGCATCCCAACCCACATTCTCCAACTCTACCACCACCACCGCCACCATCTTCCGCCGAACTAGCGGCAACACGAGCGTGTCCTCCCAAATATCATTGTGACGACAATGTTCCAACTCCACCCAGATGTTGCACTGGAGGTTTAATAAAGAATGGAACTCTTCCCAGAAATTTAGTTCCTTCTGAATAAAAAACAGTTCCAAACCACACATTCTAGATCAACCGTATATATTTTGATGTTTCTCGTACACTCTTATTCATTCACAAGGGTATCTTTGTAATAGGTTTGAAACTTTTCCTTCATATCAATAAACATAAACATAGCATTCACTAATCGTATCAAGCAAGGAAAAGGTTGAAAAGTGTGGCTTGCTTTCCTACCTTTCCTTCATGCAAATTTAATTCTCTTTTTAAAAGAAAACATCCACTCCTCTTTAATCATTACAAGAATTATAATGGATATGAAAGTCCTCTAAAGTTACTAGAAAAGCATGGATTTATGCTCGATTGGAGAATGCATGCATTTATGCTCGATTGGAGAATGGACGCCTCTCTTGGAAATAATTTTTTGTATTATTTATAAGGTATTGATTATGTTGTATGAATT